>ML664227.1:1174175-1228393 GCA_007570785.1 Antilocapra americana
ATGGGAGAAGGGCATTGAAGCATGTTAATTGTCATGTGTCTAATCAATCGCCAGCCCAGGATTGATGCTCGGGACTGGTGCAGCGAGATTTCCCGGGGGGGAGGGAGGAGGGAGGGGGGACCCGGAGGGGAAGCATATGTAAACCCATGGTGATATCATGACAATGTATGGCAAAAACAATAATTAAAAAAAAAATAAAATAAAAATAAAAATCAGATTACTTTAGGACTACCAAAAAAAAAGAAAGCTGTGGTACATATACACAATGGAATATTACTCAGCATTTAAAAAAATTCATTTGAAGCAGTTCTACTTAGATGGACGAAACTGGAGCCCATTATCCAGAGTAAAGTAAGCCAGAAGCAAAAACAACAATACAGTATATTAACGCATATATATGGAATTTAGAAAGATGGTAACGAGAACCCAACATGCGACACAGCAAAAGGAATGCAGATGTATAGAATAGACTCGTGGACTTTGTGGATGAGGGTAAGGGTGGGATGATATGGGAGAATGGCATTGAAACATGTTAATTATCATATGTCTAATCAATCGCCAGCCCAGGATTGATGCTCAGGGCTGGTGCATCGAGATTTCCCAGGGGGAGGGAGGAGGGAGGGGGGTTCTGGAGGGGGAGCATATGTAAACCCATGGTGATATCATGGCATTGTATGGCAAAAACAATAAAAGGGGGAAAAAATACAGAGAATAAAAAAATAATAATAAAAATAAAATAAAATAAATAAAAAATGCTTACTCCTTGGAAGAAAAGTTATGACCAACCTAGACAGCATTAAAAAGCAGAGACATTACTTTGCCAACAAAGGTCTGTCTAGTCAAGGATATGGTTTTTCCAGTTGTCATGTATGGATGTGAGAGTTGGACTATAAAGAAAGTTGAGTGCCCAGCTATTAAAAAGAATGCATTTGAATCAGTTCTAGTGAGGTGGATGAAACTGGAGCCTATTACACAGAGTGAAGTAAGTCAGAAAGAAAAGCACCAATACAGTGTATTAACACATATACATGAAATTTAGAAAGATGGTAATGATGACCCTATATGCAAAACAGCAAAAGAGACACAGATGTATAGAACAGTCTTTTGAACTCCGTGGGAGAAGGCGAGGGTGGGATGATTTGAGAGAATAACATTGAAACATATATATTACCATATGTGAACTAGATCGCCAGTTCAGGTTATGCATGAGACAGGGTGCTCAGGGCCGGTGCACTGGGATGACCCTGAGGGGTGGGATGGGGAGGGGGATGGGAGGGGAGTTCAAGATGGGGAACACATGTATACCCATGGCTGATTCATGTGAATGTATGGCAAAATCACTACAATATTGTAAAATAATTAGCCTCCAATTAAAATAAATAATTTTTTTTTAAAGAAAGCTGATCACTGAAGAATTGATGCTTTTGAGCTGTGGTGTTGGAAAAGACTTTTGAGAGTCCCTTGGACTGCGAGGAGATACAACCAGTCCATCCTGAATGAAATCAGTCCTGAACATTCATTGGAAGGACCGATGTTGAAGCTGAAATGCCAGTACTTTGGCCACCTGATGTGAAGAACTGACTCATTGGAAAAGACCCTGATGCTGGGAAAGATTGAGGGCAGGAGAAGGGGACAGCAGAGGATGAGATGTTTGGATGGCTTCACCAACTCAGTGGACATGAATTTGAGTTGGTGGTGCACAGGGAGGCCTGGGGTGCTGCAGTCCAGGGGGTCGCAAAGAGTAGGACACGACTGCACGACTGAACTGAACTGAACCCCTGTCCCAGGCTTGTACTGTCTGTCACAAGGATCTAAATCCCACTCCAAAGTAATTCTCACCACCATAATCGTAAACATCAACCCTCCTATGTAGGTATCCCACCAGGACTTCTCACCGGGGCTCATATTATCCAGGGACCTGACCCCTAACTGCTGAATCCTCAGCCACACTTTTACGTTTGAACTGATGCTCCACAAATCAGAGTGCCTCTCTCTGCAGTTCTAACAACTCCTATATCACCCTGAGGTTGCCGTAAAGGGTGAATATTGCGGCCCCCCCAAAATTCATATACGGAAACCCTAACCCCAGATGTAATGTGCTAGGAAGTGGGTCTTGGGAAGGCAATTGGTTTAAAATGAGATCATGAGGGTAGAACTCCCAGGATGGGGTTAGTGCCCTTATAAGAAGAGGGCGAGCTCTTTCCGCCATCTTTCCATGCCGCCAGAATGGTGCGTATGAATGTCCTGGCTGATGCTCTCAAGAGTATCAACAATGCCTAAAATAGAGGCAAATGCCAGGTCCTTATTAGGCCGTGCTCCAAAGTCATCGTCAGGTTTCTAACAGTGATGATGAAGCATGGTTACATTGGCGAACTTGAAATCATTGATGATCACAGGGCTGGGAAAATTGTTGTGAACCTCACAGGCAGGCTAAATAAGTGTGGAGTGATCAGCCCCAGATTTGATGTGCAACTCAAAGATCTAGAAAAATGGCAGAATAACCTGCTCCCATCCCGTCAGTTTGGTTTCATTGTACTGACAACCTCAGCTGGCATCATGGACCACGAAGAAGCAAGACGAAAACATACAGGAAGGAAAATCCTTGGATTCTTTTTCTAGGGATGTAATACATACAAATAAAATGCCTCAGAGGAAAAAAAAAAAAAAAGAAGAGGGCGAGATATCAGAGCCGTCCTCCTTAAGGAGACAGCAAGGCAGGAAGACGTCCTTTGCCAGCAAGGGCATCAAGCTCTAGAACTATAAGGAAACTAATTTGTATTGTTTAAGTCGTATAATCTATGGTACTTTGTAATAAAACTCTGAGAAGACCACCCCTCCAAAGCATCTGCCTCCCTGCCCACCTGCAGCACCTGGGTGTCAGTGCCACCTAGCGGCAGAAGATCAAACTGTCCTATGGAGTTCCTGAAAGGATGTCTGCCAACATCAGTTCAGCTCAGTTCAGTTCAGTCGCTCCTTGCGACCCCAGGAATCGCAGCACAGGAGGGCTGCCTGTCCATCACCAACTCCGTGAGTCTACCCAAACCTATGTGCATCGAGTCGGTGATGCCATCTAGCCATCTCATCCTCTGTCGTCGACATTGTAGGATTTGGGGGCCCCACCCTGACACGCCTCTCCTGTGGTCCTTCCCAGCCGGTACTCTGTCTCCTCACCTGGTCCTGTCCTATTCTGGGTCCTGCTAGGGATTCACGGTTGGTGAGCCTGTTTAGGACACCTTCAAATAGAAGACTTGGCCATGCTGTGGTCCCTTCTTAGCTCTACAAGCAGGGAGGATGCTTCTCTTCAAACCTCTCTGAAGGACATCCAGTCTGGCCCTCTGCTTTCTCTGCCTCTGCTCCAGGGAGGGGGTCTCAGGACCCACTGTCCCCATGCCACCTGGTGAAGGACATCACCTCACTCCTCACAGTGTGTGGAAACTTGGTCTGCAAACCACCTCGGCTGTGCTTTAGAAATTACTGATAGCCTCAGCCAGAGGTTTGTAGTTCCTGTCTGCGCAGCAGAAAATAGCAGCTTCTTCTCCCTGTCCCCCACAGAATGACCCCCACCTGCCTCTGCACTTGGGGAGTAACTAGAGAATTGTTTAGATCACAGTTTCCCAGTGAAAGTCCCCTAGGAAGGTGTTACATTGAAGACTGAAATCCAGTCCTTCCGGAGGTCCTAATGCACAGTTCCCCCTGTTGAAATAAAAACCTGTGCTTTGAGCCCCAGATTTAATATAGCACTTTGGTGTTCTTTCTTTTCCAAAAAATTATACATTTAAATGCTAGATTGAACCTGAATGTGATGTTGACTGAGACATTAAAGAATGCTTTTATCTCCCCCATTAATTCATGAAAAAACAAGCAGTAGCATTACCACCAATTCAAAGGAGGGGGGAAAAAGACACCTAAATAGGCCATCAGGAATGCTAAGATGGTTTATACTAATCTCCTGGATTCATATGAGTTTATAGTGTTTGTGGCTACATAAGATGAAGGACTGGAAGGACATACATCAGTAACAGTGCTTACCTTTGGGAGACGGCACGTTTTGAAATTTTATTTGAAATGACTCCATAAATCACATCATGGTTTTCCATAAACACATAATACCTTTATAATTAAAAACCAACCGACTAGAGAAATGAAAAAGAAGGCAACTTAACAATCCACAATAAGTAGTCTAGAAGTAGAATCACATGTAGAACGGCATACAGACATTAAATGAGTCACTTCTTTGTGTATAGGCCTAGAGTGGGCTCCTTGTGTGTTGTTAATAGAACAGGCAAGAGTAGAACAGCCCATGGGGAACACGCTCACACATGTGAAGATATAGGTATCTATATGTATGTGCTTGTAAAACCACAGATACCTCTGGGTGGATGCACAGGAAACGGTGATAGTATCTGCCCGTGGGAAGCAAAACGGACAGTGGGAGTCAGAGAGAGGCAGTCTCCATTTTCAGTCTCTATTTCCTTTTATTTAACCATATGAAAACATAATCCATTTACATTTTTAAAATTAGAAAGCCACATGGTGTAATTAAAATGTTATCTCCTCTTCTGTGAGTGGGGATAACAATCTCAAACTGCCACCTTTGATCGGATGTCCTGAGGACTATGAGACATTCAGTGTTTGATGGAGTTGCTGAAATGAACGAAATCATGTTCGGGAGGCTGGGCTACCTCTTTTCCTGGTGGTGCAAACATCAGTCGAAATCCAGCTGACTGTGGAAATTCCACAGCTAGTAGGTCCTAATAACAGCGACACATTAATAGGAACTGAACATGTGTTGCTGAGTCCTTTTATGTATCTTCATACTTAATCCTCACTGGAGCCCCTTGCATGTTTGCAATTACTGTCCTGTTGTTCATACGAGGGAACTCAAGGATTAGGCAGTGTAGGAACTCGTAAATATGACATCGGCAGGAAAGGGTGGGTTTAGGACTCGGTGCAGGTATGTTTCAGTCCAGAGCTTACACCTCAGGGGTTAGCAGGCTTCAAAGGTTCAAAGTATTGAAAGGTTGGTGCTGCCAGCCGTGTGCTACGCTGGAATCTGTGTCCTCCAGGGTAGAAGAATTCAATCTGGAGCCAGAGACGAGGCTTAACCACTTGGAGCTTTTGTATAGCAAAGTTTTATGAAAGTATAATAAAGATAGGGAAAGTTTCTGACACAGACATCAGAAGGGGACAGAAAGAGTACCTGCTTGCTAATTTTTAGCAAGGTGCTCTATGTCTGTTAGAGAGCTGCTGATCAGATAAGAGAGAAACCTCAAGGCTGAGGGAGTTCCACCAGGGCTCCTCTTCCACAATGTGCACCTTTGAGATAAGACAGCACAAGGTATGTCAGCCCTCTGACCATAAAACAATTGATATGAATACTGGTCAGTTGAGCCCAACATTTGAGAAAAGAAAAAAGTTAGGTAGAACCATTTTGAAGAAAGGCAGATTGCAAAGCAAATACATGATTTCATTAACATTGTTTAAGAAAAACATTCCCATCAGAAAAACACATTCATTTCAATTCAGTTCAGTCACTCAGTCATGTCCAACTCTTTGCGACCCCATGAACCACAGCACACCAGGCCTCCCTGTCCGTCACCAACTCCCGGAGTACACCCAAACCCATGTCCATCGAGTTGGTGATGCCATCTAGCCATCTCATCCTCTGTCATCCCCATCTCCTCCTGCCCCCAATCCTTCCCAGCATTAGGGTCTTTTCCAATGAGTCAGCTCTTTGCATGAGGTGGCCAAAGTATTGGAGTTTCAGCTTCAGCATCAGTCCTTCCAATGAACACCCAGGACTGATCTCCTTTAGGATGGACTGGTTGGATCTTCTTGCAGTCCAAGGGACTCTCAAAAGTCTTTTCCAACACCGCAGTTCAAAAGCATCAATTCTTCGGTGCTCAGCTTTCTTTATGGTCCAACTCTCACATCCATACATGACCACTGGAAAAACCATAGCTTTGACTAGACGGACCTTTGTTAGCAAAGTAATGTCTCTGCTTTTCAATATGCTGTCTAGGTTGGTCATAATCTTCCTCCCAAGGAGTAAGCGTCTTTTAACTTCATGGCTGCAATCACCATCTGCAGTGATTTGGGAGCCCAGAAAAGTAAAATTTGACACTGTTTCCACTGTTTTCCCATCTATTTGCCATGAAGTGATGGGACCAGATGCCATGATCTTAGTTTTCTGAATGTTGAGCATTAAGCCAACTTTTTCACTCTCCTCTTTCACTTCCATCAAGAGGCTTTTTAGTTCTTCGCTTTCTGCCATAAGGGTGGTGTCGTCTGCATATCTGAGGTTATTGATATTTCTCCTGGCAATCTTGATTCCAGCTTGTGCTTCTTCCAGCCCAGCATATCTCATGATGTTCTCTGCATATAAGTTAAATAAGCAGGGTGACAATATATGCCTTGACGTATTCCTTTTCCTATTTGGAACCAGAACCAGGTGTCATCAACACAGAATTAAAAGAAGCCTCTTTTAATTTTGTGTAGAGAAAGAAAAAAAAAAGTCTGCCACTTGCGGTTTATTTCCTCCTGCCACCTGGGGACCTCTGGCCTTAATATCTATTACCCTGTCAGTGTGGACCCTGAGTTTCACACTTCTTAGGGTCCTGTATAACTTCATGGGGTTGGCATTCCAAAATACCAGACTTTGGGTGACCTAGAAACAGCAGAACTTTACTGTTTTATAATTCTATTAACCAGGAGTCAAAAATCAAGCATTTATCAGAGTCAGGGTCCCTCTGAAACCTGCAATGGTGTATTAGCTCGGGCTACTGTGACAAGATAGCGTAGACTGGGTGGTGGGTGTTAATTAACAGAAATGTGTTTTCTCACTCTTCTGGTGGCTGGGAAGTTCCAGGTCAAGGTGCCAGTTGAGTCAGTTTCTGGTAAGAGCTCTCTCCCTGGCTGTAGACTCCCCCTCTAGCTGTATTCTCACATGGCCTTTCTCAGAATGAGCCTGTGGAGGGGGAGGGGAGAGAAAGCGAGAAGGGAGAGAGAAGGCTCTCTGATACCCCATCTTATAAGGGCACTAATCTTATCAGGTCAGGCCTAAGACCTCATTTAACCTTAATTCCTTCCTAAGAGACCCCACCTCCGAACACAGCTACACTGGAGGTTAAGACCTCAGCATATGAATGTTTGAGATCATTCATTCCATCCATAAGTAGAGGAATCCACCCTTCCTTTGGTCTTGCTTCTAGTGTTTGCTACGATCTTTGGTGTTCCTTGACTTTAGGCACATCACCTCTGTAACTACATATGGCACTCTCTCTCTCTCTCTCTGCTCACATCATCTTCCCTCTGTGTATGTCTATGTCTGTGTCAAGATTTCCTCTTTTTGTAAGGACACCAATCATATCACATTAAGGCCCAACCTAATTACCTCATATTAACTACATATGAACAAACTCTATTTCCACATAAAATGACATCCTTAGGTACTAAGAATTAGAGTGTCAACATATCTTTTCTGGGGCACATGACTCAGGAAAGTTCTCCCTTACTTCATCCTCAAGAACACACCCTCCTGACTGGGGGACACTGGTAATTAATTCTACAGCCTCACCTCACACGCACCGTAGGGAGTCCTACTGAAGACTACATTTGTATTTTTTCCTCTTTATTAATAAATGTTATCAGATATAGCTTTAAATAAAGAAACACAAAAATCACCTTGAAAGACATCACCAAAGAAAACTGCCAAATTTCATTGCCAGTGGCCATCCCTTGGCTATGAAAATGTAATATTGGAAGGTCTCATCTGGCAGAGAGAGGATGTAGAAACCAAATCTTAGGGTTTTGAATGAAAGTGCCTTCCTATGGAGAGTGCTGAGCGTGCACTGGGGGAGGCATGTTAGTTATCAGAGTGTATGTGGAAGGATCACTGTTGTGGGAGACAAGGTGACCCAAGGATCTGGGTCTATGGCGCAGGAGCCCATTGAAGAAGCCAAGTGTGACCCGAGAGGCAGGTCTCACCCACAGTCACTAAGGCTTCAGCCTATCTGGGGCTTAGTCTGCCATTTGGATGAGAGCCTAGAGGATGGGTGGCTTTTTCTCCGTAGCCTCCAGCAACTTGTCCAGGACCCTCATTTCAGGGATACTATGACCCTTGTGTGGTCTTGAGTCTCCCTTTTGGTCTCCACGAGATAGACTTAAAGAAGGTCCTGAGCAAGCTCAGCTCAGCTCCGATGCCTTCCCTCCCTCTGCCTGCGCCCTGACACCAAGGCACCTCTGCCCCATAACCAGGATTTCAGCACTCAGGGACAACGTCACCCAGTGACAATGGCCACCTTAAGTGTTGCTGCCTCACACTAACCTCTGTCCCATCGTCTCTACCATGGGGAAGTCCCAAGCCCCTTGCATGACATTCATTTAGGGATCCCAGGCCATTTTGATGGGGAGGTCCCTTCTTGTAGGGTGGACTTGGGGAGCAGGATACAACCCCAGTGTGTGGCAGTCTCCCAAGAGTGCTGTGTCCTCTTCCCTATCACAACTAGAGAAACAGAGGATCCATGCATCTTCTGTTCCAGGAAGAAGGTCCACCAAGAGCAGCATCTACTCAGCAGTGGGCGCCACCCTCCTCTCCTCCCCGCCAGTACATCACACTAGGACAGGCTCAACTGATTAAGACACTACTATCCCCAAACGTCCATGATCTTGTGTGCATAAAAGGAGGTGGGATTATGGAGCTTGGAAGGAAGTAGAGTACCCCTCTGCTCCCTCTTTAAAATTGAGCACTTTTCCAATGGATGTGCTGGCCACGGAATTTGTGTTGTGACTTGTTTAGAGAGACCTGGCAGCACAGCCTCGCCCAGCTCTTCTCAGTCAACCTTCTGTGGGCTGTGCTGGGGAGTCCACCCTTTCCGTAGGGTGTGTGCTCTGGAGGACAGCATGATTTCTGCACCAGACCTCTTCCTGGGAATGAGAGAGGAGTGAGGTGTGGAAGAAAGGCACAGAGGAAGAGCTGTTAGGAGGCAGAGAGGAGGAGGGTGAGTGAATATCTGTTTCTCTCCTAGACATTCCCCACTGATACAGTTACTGAAGGTTGTGGCCTTGAAGCCAAGGTGGTATTAAGCTCAATGTGAGGGGAGCTGAAGGGGCTGGCATGAAAGCTGGAGTCTGAGGATATGCCTGATTGAGTGCGTTAATAATGAACTGAATACAAAGAAATATCTGAAATACTTGTATATATGAATATTAGCACGAGCTATTCTCTGCTTCTAGTGAGACCAAGAATGGGTAGGAGGAAGGAGGCAGGCTGGATATGAGAACTCAATGATTTGTAGAGAAGACTGGATCCCTAGCAGGCTCTTGGAAAAGCAAATTATTCTTCCTTCCAGGATAAGGTCGTTCTGTGGCATTTTCCCTGGTCCTGTTCTGTCCTACCCTGGCTCCCAGAAATGATGGAGTGTATTAATCCTATGATGGGCTTTTCTAGTAGCTCAGACAGTAAAGCTTCCCCTTGCAGTACAGGAGACCGGGATTCGATGCATGGGTTGGGAAGACCTAAGGAGAAGGAAATGGCAACCCACTCCAGTTTTTGCCTGGGAAATCCCATGGATAGAGGAGCCTGATGGGCAATATTCCATGGAGTCACAAAGAGTCGGACACAACTGTGTGGCTAATACACAAACACACACACACACACACATTAATACCATGAGGGCTGGGCCTGATGGGGGAGGATGGACTCTAGAGTGTGTGGCCCTGATGGGCTCTGTGCACTGATCATGGCTCTGCAGCATAGTGACTGAGGCCCATCGCAGCTCTCAGGGACTGGCTAGGGAAGTGCTGACTTGGCAGCAGAGATGGCAGAGCTCACTAAATGAGCACTTACTTCCCACATATTCTAGTTTTTAAACTCCATGTCCAAGGAGTGGCAGCTGCACGGGCACAGGAGGGCCGAGAGGAGCTACTCCACGTTCAAGGTCAGGAGGGGTGGCCAGGAGGAGACACCTCTCATCCAAGGTAAGGAGCAGTGGCTGCACTTCGCTGCAGCAGCTGTGAAGAGATACTGCCTGACGTTAGGCTGTACTACAGATCCACAGTCATGAAGACAGTGTGGCACTGGCACAAAGACAGAAACGTAGATCAATGGAACAGAATAGAAAGCCCAGAGATAAATCCACGCATCTATGGACACCTTATCTTTGACAAAGGAAGCAAGAATATACAATGGAGAAAAGACAACCTCTTTAACAAGTGGTGCTGGGAAAACTGGACAGCCACCTGTAAAAGAATGAAATTAGATCACTTTCTAACACCATACACAAAGATAAACTCAAAATGGATCAAAGATCTAAGCATAAGACCAGAAACTATAAAACTCCTAGAGGATAACATAGGCAAAACACTCTCTGCCATAAACCAAAGCGGGATCCTACAAGACCCACCTCCCAGAATATTGGAAATAAAAGCACGAATAAACAAATGGGAACCAATTAAAATTAAAAGCTTTTGCACAACAAAGGAAACTATAAGCAAGGTGAAAAGACAGCCTTCAGAATGGGAGAAAATAATAGCCAATGAAGCAACAGACAAACAATTAATCTCAAAAATATACAAACAACTCCTGCAGCTCCATTCTAGGAAAATAAACAACCCAATTAAAAAGTGGGCCAAAGAACTTAACAGACATCTCTCCAAAGAAGATATAAAAATGGCTAACAAACACATGAAAAGATGCTCAACATCACTCATTATCAGAGAAATGCAAATCAAAACCACAATGAGGTACCACTTTACACCAGTCAGAATGGCTGCCATCCAAAAGTCTACAAGCAATAAATGCTGGAGAGGATGTGGAGAAAAGGGAACCCTCTTACACTGTTGGTGGGAATGCAAACTATAGTTTGCCTCTATGTACATAGTACAGCCTCTATGGAAAACAGTGTGGAGGTTCCTTAAAAAGCTGCAAATAGACCTTCCATATGACCCAGCAATCCCACTGCTGGGCATATACACCGAGGAAACCAGAATTGAAAGAGCCACGTGTGCCCCAATGTTCATAGCTGCATTGTTTACAATAGCCAAGACATGGAAACAACCTAGATGCCCATCAACTGATGAATGGATAAGAAAGCTGTGGTACATATACACAATGGAATATTACTCAGCATTAAAAAAAATTCATTTGAAGCAATTCTACTCAGATGGACGAAACTGGAGCCAATTATCCAGAGTGAAGTAAGCCAGAAGCAAAAACAACAATACAGTATATTAACGCATATATATGGAATTTAGAAAGACAGTAACGAGAACCCAACATGCGAGACAACAAAAGGAACGCAGATGTATAGAATAGACTCGTGGACTTTGTGGATGAGGGTAAGGGTGGGATGATATGGGAGAAGGGCACTGAAGCATGTTAATTGTCATGTGTCTAATCAATCGCCAGCCCAGGATTGATGCTCGGCACTGGTGCAGCGAGATTTCCCGGGGGGGGGGGGGGGGGAGGGGGGGGGGGGGTCCGGGAGGGGAAGCATATGTAAACCCATGGTGATATCATGACAATGTATGGCAAAAACAATTAAAAAAAAAAAAGAGATACTGCATGTCCAAGAAAATGTACTGGTCATAGCAAATACCCTCTTCCAACAACATAAGAGAAGACTCTACACATGGACATCACCAGATGGTCAACACCGAAATCAGATTAATTATATCCTTTGCAGCCAAAGATGGAGAAGCTCTATACAGTCAGCAAAAACAAGACCGGGAGCTGACTGTGGCTCAGATCATGAACTCCTTGGACTGCAAGGAGATCCAACCAGTCCATCCTAAAAGAGATCAGCCTTGGGTGTTCACTGGAAGGACTGATGTTGAAGCTGAAATTCCAATACTTTTGCCACCTCATGAGAAGAGTTGACTCATTGGAAAAGACCCTGATGCTGAGAAGGTAGAGAGGATGAGACAGGACAGAGGATGAGATGGCTAGATGGCATCACCGACTCGATGGACATGGATTTGGGTAGACTCCATGGAGTTGGTGATGGACAGGGAGGCCTGGAGTGCTATGATTCATGGGGTTGCAAAGAGTCGGACATGACTGAGTGACTGAGCCAAGTTGAGCTGAAAGTGGAATGCATTGGAGACATCCAGACCAGGATTTTTGGAGCAGTCAATGTTTAAAATCATGAGATGGTGTGATATCTATATTGGTTTTCTATTACTGCCATAAAAAATCACTACAAATATCATTTCTTAACACAAAAATATTATCTCACAGCTCTGAAAATCAGAAATCTGGTGTCTCATTCACATTAAATTGAGGTATTCACAAGCTAGAATCTTTTCTAGACTCACAGCAGGAGAATCCATTTTTGCTTGTTCTTTTTCTTTCAACTGTCTCAAAACTTTTCTATTGTGAGGTAATTTTTTAAATTAATTTATTTATTTTATTGGAAGATAATTACTTTACAGTATTGTGATGGGTTTTTCTATACATCAACATAAATTGGTCCCATGTATACATATTCTTGTTGTTGCTTGAATTCAGTTCTTGGCAGCTGTAAGACTGACGCTTTCATTTTCATTCGGTTGTAGGCTTTCTTAGCTTCTAGAGACCATCACACGTCCTGAACTCTGTCCCTCTTATCCCACCTTCAAATACAGAAATAGCATGTCAAATTCTCATCTCGTATGTCTCTGACCCACTTTTCTACCTCTTATTCTTCCACTTTTGTGAACTTCCATGATTAAAATAGAACCATCTGGATAAGTTAGAATAACCTCCCAATCTCAAGGACCTCAACCTTGATCACATCTGTAAGACATTTTTTGCCTTGTCAGTTTACATAGTCACAGGTTTGTGGATTAGTACATGGCCATAACAAAAGAAAATAATAACTATAGAGAGTGAAGAAAAATTATATGGATGGTCTGTGTCTGACCACTGGGATATTCCAGAATTTAGAGATTGAAGAAAGAGGAAAAACTAGTCAAGGCAACTAGGGAGCTACCACTGAGTGTGAGAGAAATGATTGTGATTGTTGAATGCAAGGTGATGCAGGGATTCAAGCAAAGACAGCGCCATTGCTGCTGAGATTGAAGGGAGATGAAACAGAGTGTCTATTAGACTTCATGACAGTTTAATGTAGTTTCCTAGTGACTTGAACAAAAGCAGTTCTATTGGTGTGGTGGGAATAAAGCAAGATGAGAGGGACTCAGAGAGAGAAATGAATTAATTCAAATAAGGTATGCAAATGGTTAACACACAGGAAATGATGTTCAACCTCGTTATCATTATTGTTGTTGCTGTTGTTCGGTCACCAAGTCATATTCGGGTCTTCACAACCCCACGGGTTGTAGCACTCCAGGTTTCCCTACTCATCGCCATCGACCAGACTTTGCCAAAGTTCATGGCCATTGAATTGGTGATGCCATTCAACAATATCATCTTCTGTCACCCTCTTCTCCTTCTACCTTCAATTCTTCTCAGCATCAGGGTCTTTTCCAAAGAGTCAGCTGTTCTCCTCAGGGTGGCCAAAGTATTGGAGCTTCAGCTACAGCATCAGTCCTTCCAAAGAGTATTCAGTGTTGATTTCCATTAAGATTGACTGGTTTGATCCCCTTGCTTTCCTAGGGATTCTCAAGAGTCTTATCCAACACCACAGTTCAAAAGCATCAGTTCTCTGGTGCTCAGCCTTCTTTATGGTCAAACTCTCACATACATATATGACTACTGGAAAAACCATAGCTTTGACTATACGAATCTATGTCACAAAGTGATGTCTCTGCTTTTTAAAACACTGTGTAGGCTTGTCATAGCTTTCCTGCCAAGAAGCAATTATCTTCTAATTTCATTAATCATTAGGGAAATGCAATTCAAAAATGACAATGAGATAATATATCACACACATTAGGAAGGCTATAATGAAAAAATATATAATAGTTATACACAGAAATTCTCCTATAATGCTGGTGGCAATGTGAAAATGGTGCAACTGCAGGAAGAATATACGAATAAAGGAATTAGAAGAGGATGGACTACAAGAAGCAATAACCCAATGGAAGATGATGATTGGTTGGATGTCCTGAGAAATCCGTATGCAGGTCAAGAAGCAACAGTTAAAACTGGACACAGAACAACAGACTGGTTCCAAATAGGAAAAGGAGTACGTCAAGGCTGTATATTGTCACCCTGCTTATTTAACTTATATGCAGAGTACATCATGTGAAATGCTGGGCTGGATGAAGCTCAAGCTGGGATCAAGATTGCTGGGAGAAATATCAACAACCTCAATTATGCAGATGACACCACCCTTATCATAGTAAGCAAAGAAGAGCTAAAGAGCCTCTTAATGAAAGTGAAAGAGGAGAGTGAAAAGGTGGCTTAAACTCAACATTGAGAAAACTAAGATCATGGCATCTGGTCCCCTCACTTCATGGAAAATAGATGGGGAAACAATGGAAACAGTGAGAGACTTTATTTTCTTGGGCTCCAAAATCACTGCAGATGGTGACTGCAGCCATGAAATCAAAAGACACGGCAGCTGTGATGGTGCACGAGCGGCCGAGAGGAGCTACCCCATGCCGGAGGGCAGGGGCAGTGGCTGCGCTTTGCTGGAGCAGCTGTGAAGAGAGACTACAGGTCCAAGGTAAGAGAAACCCAAGTAAGATGGTAGGCACTGAGAGAGGGGATCAGAGGGCAGACAGACTGAAACTACAATCGCCGGCAACTGGCCAATCTGATCACATGGACCACAGCCTTGTCTAACTCAATGAAACTAAGCCATGCCGTGTGGGGCCACCCAAGACAGCCAGGTCATGGTGGAGAGGTCTGACAGAATGTGGTCCACTGGAGAAGGGAATGGCAAACCACTTCAGTATTCTTGCCTTGAGAACCCCATGAACAGTATGACCAACCTAGACAGCATATTAAAAAGCAGAGACATTACTTTGCAGACAAAAGTCCATCTAGTCAAAGCTATGGTTTTTCCAGTGGTCATGTGTGGATGTGAGAGTTGGACTATAAAGAAATCTGAGCACCAAAGAATTGATGCTTTTGAACTGTGGTGTTGAAGAAGACTCTTGAGAGTCCCTTGGACTGCAAGGAGGTCCAACCAGTCCATCCTAAAGGAAATCAGTCCTGAATATTCATTGGAAGGACTGATGCTGAAGCTGAAACTCCAATACTTTGGCCATCTGATGTGAAGAACTGACTCATTTGAAAAGACCCTGATGCTGGAAAAGATCGAAGGTGGGAGGAGAAGGGGAGGACAGTGGCTGAGATGGCTGGATGGCATCACCAACTCATGGACATGAGTTTCAGCAAGCTTCAGGAGTTGGTGATGGACAGGGAAGCCTGGTGTGCTGTTGTCCATGGGGTCACAGAGTCAGATATGAATGAGCAACTGAACTGAACTAAATTGACCTGGATGCCTGGAATAATGGAGGAAAAAAGAGTCAAAATTAGAGAAATTATAATTCTCTATAAACCCAAATCAGGCATATTACTTTACTTGGGGAACTTAAATGTGGTGTTTAACATCTGTAAGTTTTATTTTTCCATTTGTTCAGTGGAAATTTCCACCTCACAGTATCATTGAAGATTTAAATGAAAAACTTAACGTAAAACCTATTGAGCAGACTTCTGAATAACAATGTGAGGGGAGCTAGTTTGAAGACTGTGCTGCTGAAATCCAAAACACACCTTGTAAAAAGAGGGAGAACTCTTACAAGACCCAAGATTAAGAAGCATGTCCTCTCAGAATGTTTCCTCTAAACTGAGGTCAAGTCCCCCCTTTCCAGGTCTCCCATGCACCAAGTTCCCATTGTTCATTTAAGGGATAATTCTTCTATTAGCCACCAGCTGATTCATCAACAGTGAACTCAGTCCATATGGAAGCAGCAGCATCAGAGGCTAGGTCCTTGGGAGAGGAACAAATGAAGAATATTCCCATCCAATATTCCAGGATTCAGTGACCATGCAGAGAATGGGTAAGATGTGAAATCTGGAATCACTCAGTGTTGGATTTAAGGCTTTCCTCTGTCACCAACCAGCTTGGAAATAACAATTACTGTCCTGTAAAATACAGAGCATGATAGCTACCCTAGAGGGTTCTTGTGAGAATTAGAAGAGATAATATTTGCAGAGTGCCCAGGATAAAACTTGACCCATTATTGCCTCTGAAAGTCTGGCTCCATCTCTTGCTGAGCTGGCATCACATGGGTCAAAGTAAAAGACCGGGGGCAGCTGGAGCTGAACTTGATTTGGAGAAGCAGGTGTCTGAAGGATGTCAGCATCAGAGTGGAGGTGTCCCAAGAGTCCCGTCTTTTCAGTTATCTTCGTACTCTGGCCTGTGTTCTGGATTGCAGAGTAGACAGCGCTGAGAGGCAACTCTTCTTTCAGACATTGCTCACTGGTACTCTGGGAATGAAAAACAATGAATTCTAAAAGCAGATGAAGTATAAAGCAGATCCAAATTTGGAAAACTCAGCAGTGGCCACAGGAAAGGTCAGTTTTCACTCTAATCCCAAAGAAAGGCAATACCAAATAATGTTCAAATTACTATCCAATTGCTCTCATTTCACATGCTAGCAATGTAATACTCAAAATCCTTCAAGTTAGGCATCAGTAGTATGTGAACCAACAACTTCCAGATGTATAAGCTAGATTTAAAAAAGACAGAGGAACCAGAGATCAAATCACCAACATGTGGTGTATCATAGAAAAAGCAAGGGAATTCTGGAAAAACATCTACTTTGCTGCACTGACTACACTAAAGCCTTTGATTGTGTGGATCACAACAAACTGTGGTAAATTCTTAAAGAGATGGGAATACCAGATCACCCTACCTGTCTCCTGAGAAACCTATATGCACATCAAGAAGCAACAGTTACAACCAGACATGGAACAACAGACTGGTTTCAAATTGGGAAAGGAGTACATCAAGGTTGTATATCATCACCCTCTTATTTAAATTATATGCAGAGTACATCATGGGAAAAGCTGGGCTGGATGAATCACAAGCTGGAATCAACATTGCTGGGAGAAATATCAACAACCTCAAGCATGTAGATGATACCACTCTAATGGCAGAAAGTGAAGAGGATACTAAAGAGTCTCCTAATGAGAGTGAAAAAGCTGAATTAAAATTAAACATATAAAAAACTATGATCATGCCATCCAGTCCCATCACTTCATGGCAAATAGAGTGGGAAAAAGTGGAAACAGTGACCAATTTTATTTTCTTGGGCTCCAAAGTCAGTGCAGATGGTGACTATAGCCATGAAATTAAAAGATGCTTGCTTCTTGGAAGAAAAGCTATGACCAAACTAGATAGCATATTAAAAAGCAGAGACATCACTTTGACAGAAAGAACTGTATAGTCAAGATACGATTTTTCCAGTAGTTGTGTATGGATGTGAGAGTTGGACCATAAAAGAAGGCTGAGGGAGAACCAAAGAATTAATGCATTCAAGCTGTGATGCTGGAGCAGACTCTTGAGAGTCCCTTGGAAGCAAGGAAATGAATCCAGTCAATCCTAAAAGAAATCAGTCCTGAGTATTCATTGGAAGGACTGATGCTGAAGTTGAAGCTCCAATAATACGGCCACCTAATGCAAAATTTGACTCATTGGAAAAGACCCTGAGGCTAGGAAAAGGCAAGAGGAGAAGGGGAAAAAAAGAGGGTGAGATGGTTGTATGACTTCACCAGCTCCATGGACATGAGTTTGAACAATCTCCATGAGACAGTGAAAGACAGGAAAGCCTGGCATGCTACAGTCCATGGGACTGCAAAGAGTAGGACACGACTTAGTGGCTAAGCAACAAACAACAAAGGAACACGCATGGAACCACTGCTGCTGACACACACTGTTTATGGATGCTCCCCAAGTTCCCAGTACTACACGGGCCTCAGATGTAAATTTTCCTAGTTAATACTGTTGATTGTTCAGAAAGAGGCAGTGGGACAGGAAGTAGCAGTGATTAGGTTTGATACGCACAAGCGTAGGTGCAGAGGAACCTGGTAGAGCCCACGATGATCACAGCTTCTGCCTCTCACCTGATACACGCCTTCTTAATATTCTTCTTAACTCCACTCTGCCCAGTCGCCATCATCATGGTTCCTCTGGTCCTCCTGCAACGCTTCTCTTGAGAGACACGCATGCACAGAGTGGAGCTGGAATCTCGGTCTCAAAAACCTGTGCCCAGCTCCACGGGCATTATCACACCCACCAGCCCTTTTGCAGGGGGAAATCTCTGAGCAGCAAAGTGAAGAAGAAAGGGTTCCAGTGGAAGAGAGGAATTATCTGAGGAGGAAAAAGAAGTGCAACTTGCCTCTACCAGTATCCATGTTCCTTTCCCTCTTACACATTTTCCAAATGCACCATCCAGTTCCCAGGAAGAATAGCACAACCATGATGGTCCATAGGATGCCTCCAAGGGGGCCAGCAGTGGTCTGTCCTTGTGAACCTGTTTCCCTCACACAGAGAGAATGGAGCATGCTTAAGGGAAGACAGAATTGTAAATATCCATTGCCATAGGGAGATAGAGAGAAAACACATGGAAAAGTCTAATATCCTGGTTCAGAAGTTGAAGAGGTAAGAATGCAGTAGGTTCATTCATAACTAAATGGAGAAAATACTGCCTTGTCCACATGCCTTCAGAGAGGGCCTTCCAGAGGAGGTGATGATAAACTGAGTCTTGAGGGAGGAGTAAGAGTTTCCCAGATATTCAAGGTGGGCACAGAATTTCAGAAAGGAGGAGCACCATGTTCAGGGAATGTTATTGTCAGATCATCAGCCCTGGGGGCTGCCATCAATCCATGCTGCAAGCTGGAGAGAGATAGAGTAGGAAGGAGCCCAATGAAGAGGATAAGAGGGAGAAAGAATCTCTTCCCCAAGGGTCTTGCCAAATGTTTATTTTTTCTGTGAGTCCGTGATAAAACAGAGGGGAGGGTAATAGGGGTTTAAGTGATGCTGACATATCAGATCCCTCCAGTAGGTCAGGTCTCCCTTGTGGAGGATGGGTTAGAAGGGCGAACTACACATATTCATTCATGATTCAAGGAAACAGTGAATGTGAGCAAACATGGCCAGAATCTTTGCTTGGGTCATGAATTCAAAGAAAACAAGACATGTCCTCGGCCCTCAAGGTGTTCTAAGTTACACAGGAGACAAGTCCACAAACAGTTAACTCAGTGTGGGGTGGCCTAGGACCACTCCTTTAAAAAGATAATGTCTATGCTGGAAGGTTACAGCACCTGCAAGCCCCGTACCAAATGAGATGGAGGTTCCTTTTCTTCAAATATTATTAAAAGCAGAACCATAACCAAGCACAGGACTCTGTGTAACCATATTGATCACTCCCCCGTGAAGCTGGCCTTAACTGAGAGACATCCTTCAACAGGAGTAAGTAAGGAAGCGAAGGGATCTTGACTTTGGAGGACTCATGGTAGAGGAAACAGCATTTGCAGAGGGTCAGAAGCTTGTAATAGCAAGACTCATTCCAGGTCTCTAGTTAAACAATCCAGTGTGAAATACGTGAGGAGAGAGACATGGGCAGAGAAGCCTTTGAGCCCTGAATCCTACAGGGAGACACTGGAGATCAAATCCCTCAAATGACACAGTTGACACGATCCAATTCACTTTTTGTAAAGACCACACTAAACACACAATGAATGATGAACGAGTGTGGGGAAAGTTACTGAAAGGGCTGCCTGGACCAACAATGGCGAGAGGTGGGGGGAGAGCATGGATGTGAGAGAAATTTAAAAGCAGAAGCAAACTGGTTGTGCTTCCCAGGCTCCTATATGGGGTGACCTGGTGGAAGATGGTGCTGATAACACAGTGGGGACAAAAGCCCAGAGCTCTCACTCCAGTACACTGGGCTCCAAGAGTGTCCCTCTCCTCTGGCAGGTTGCACTAACCATGGGAACAGACTTGTGCAAAGTCTACAGTGGCATTTTTCTGGTCCACGTGGTTGCTGACCACACAGGTGAGGCTGGCACCAGGCTGGCTCAGGGACAAGTTCATAGTCAGTTTCCAGGAGCTGGGGGCTGGTCCTGGTGTCCCGCTCCACTCCAGCTCCCTGGGAAGGCCCTCACCCTCCCAGGTCACATTCAGGTCCTCTCTGTTCCCTGGGGCCTTGCACTCCAGGGTGACATTGCACCAGCCTGGTGTGATGGATGATGGCTTGACCAGGATCTCAGGAAGGATCACGGGCTCTGGGGCAGGTGAGACAAAAGAACGGAGAATCACATGAGTGTAGAACGTGGCAGTTCACATTTTCTCATCCATTGTCTCAATGAAGCCCTGGCAACCTCCCTCTCAGGATGGTAAATGCATTTTCCAGAAGAAACACTATTGTCCCAAAATCCAGATACACAGCAATGACAATAAGAAAGGAAACAACTGAGGTACGTTCTGTGTGATCTGACTAGACTACCAAGCCTTAAAATTCTTCCATTAATAATAAAAACTATATGCTGGACCTCGCCTTCCAGAATTCATTGTATATAAGAAATTGGGATGTTTCCATCTTTCCAGGGGAAGAAGTCAGGGAAGGAAGGACTTCACCTGGTCCAGGACCATTGCCCTGATTCTCCTGTTTAGATGATGCCTGGGACTCCACAGCCTTTATGGAGCATTGACATATGGCCTGTGCTGGGATGCCAAAAGCAGAGACATTTCTGAGAGATGCATTGGTAGTGACCAGGAACTACAAACCAAGTGTGGTTAGAACATGCCACTAAAAAAAGAGGAAAAAAAAAAAAAGAACATGCCACTAAACTTGAGATCCACACAGGCAGAGAAGTCAGTAACAAGTCTGTCATAGACATCACATGGGAAACAAAAGCTGTCAAAGTCACTCTCATAGCAGATATTTCCCTGTGCAACAGAAACTTTAGGGAAAAAAAGAGTTGACTAAATGAGGCTCTTTAGATGTATCGCTGTATAAATTTTCTCCTATATCTATTGAGGATTTAAGAACGAGATTTGAGGGATCTTTGCTAGCAATTATATCTTTGGCCTTTTCATACCAGAGTTTGAGCAAGCTCCGGGAGTTGGTGATGGACAGGGAAGCCTGGCATGCTGCAGTCTAGGGAGTGGGAAAGAGTCAGAGACGACTGAGTGACTGAACTGAGTTGATATCCCTGGCTGGTAAGAAGAGAGAGGACAGGGAGGACTACCTGCCTATGGATTTCCAAACTGTGGGGGATGAACAGTGCCCCAGTCCCCAGAACCTCTGCAGGTGTTAGGTTATTTGGCAAAGGGGAATGAAAGTAACAGATGAATTAAGGATATTTATTAGCTGACTTTCATATAGGGAGATTATTCCAGAATATCTTGTTGGAACCAAGGTAATTACAAGGGTCTTTACAAGAAGAAGAAGGAAGAAGAGGAAGAGGTCAGAGACATCAATGTGAGAAGAAATTGTCCCTCCATTGCTGGCTCTGAAAATGGACAGGTGTGACCATGAGCCAAAGAATGCAGGCAGCCACTAAAAGGTACAAGGTGAAAGAAAATGTTTGTTCCTCTGGAACCTCCAGGAAGGCACACACAGCCCTGACAGCACTGAGGAATGGAGCGTTTCCTGCCATATCAATACACAAGGATGTTCCAGCCCCAAAATATGAATTTCTGAGCTCAGAAGGGGCCCAGGAAGAACAACCTGTTATCTTGCAGCCACCAGTCACTTCCCATGGTGATTACTGAGGAGCTGGGGTGATGGGGCCAAAGGGTGTGAAAAAGCCCCAGAGAGCTGAGACGAATATGAAAGGAGTGATTTCAGTAAGCCCAGACTTTAGCACATTCCCACATATAGAAAGTGCTAAATTCCTTGAGATATCTGTTTTTCCTTAATCAACAATTATCTTTTGATGTTCAGACTACCTGCCCCTTGCTGCGAACTTCTATGTGACCTGACTCCTCCCTCTGCCTCCTCAGAGCAGTTCTCTCAGGGTTACTTGAGATGCTGTCTCTCAGGCTTGAAGCCCTAAAAATGTCCACTGAATAAAACATAATTCTCAATTTCTAGGTTGCGACTATTTTTTTTAATCGACTTGATTTAGCCCAGTGAGACCCCTATCTGACTTCTGATATCCAGAAAGATAAAACAATACTTGTGTGTTTTAAGCCACTAACTTTATACTAATTTGTGATAGAAGCAATAGAAAATTAATACACAAATCAAATAAACTGAGTCCTACAAAGAATAATAATTATTATGACAAATACTAATGAAGAACTATGGATGGAGTTTCATAACATTGTACAGGAGGTGGTGCTCATAATCATCCCCAAGAAGAAGAAATGCAAAAAGGCAAAGTGGTTGTCTGAGGAGGCCTTACAAATAGCTGAGAAAAGAAGAGAAGTGAAAGCTAAAGGAGAAAAAGAAAGATATATCCATCTGAAAGAAGAGTTCCAAAGAATAGCAAGGAGAGATAAGAAAGCTTTCTTCAGTGATCAATGCAAAGAAATAAAGGGAAACAGTAGAATGGGGGAAACTAGAGGTCTCCTCAAGAAAATTAGATTCTAAGGGAACATTTCATGCAAAGATGGGCACAATAAAGGGCAGAAACTGTATGAACCTAACAGAAGGAGAAGATATTAAGTGAGGTGGCAAGAATACACAGAAGAACTGTACAAAAAAGATCTTAATGACCCAGATAACCATGATGGTGTGATCTCTCACCTAGAGTCAGACATCCTGGAGTATAAAGTCAAGTGGGCCTTAAGAAGCATCACTACAGACAAAGATAGTGGAGGTGATGGAATTCCAGTTGAGCTATTTCAAATCCTAAAACATGACACTGTTAAACTGCTGCACTCAATATGCCAGCAAATTTGGAAAACGTGGCATGGCCATGTTGCAAAAATCCAACTGTTGAGAAACCAAGCACCACGCTTGGAGGGTTGGAGAACTCAGGTTTATTAAGCCAGTGGTCCCAGATGAGCTAACACTCTGAAGTTCTGGAAGCTTGAACTCAGGGTGAGCTTTACTCTTATAGGTTCAGTACACATAATTACACTTGGCACTGGTTGATTGGTTACCTGGTTGCTATGGGATATGGGCAGTTACAGAGCATAGGAGTTGCTATGGGTTATGTGCAGGAAATTGCCAAACAGAAACTCATAGAAGCAGGAACAGAACATTCCATACTTATCAGAACATCATATGATAATGGTTGACTGCTAGGTCATCTTGTTCCTATCTTGGCGCAGCAAGCATTTTTACAGAAGCAGAATGAGCATGAAGTTATTTCTGAGTGCAAGTTTTAAAGTTTCCTCTTCAGTCTCCCTTCTTGAAGCCACTTAAATCTTATAAGGCATCCACTTCTTGATCTTCTTGGCCCAGGGGCTGAGAACCTCTCAGGGCTAGGAGGTGTGTGGTGCCCTCCATCTGCAGCAGCTTCTGCTAGGCTGGAAACTGTCCTCATGATTAATGGCAAAAGGCACTTAATAAGAGTAGGCAGGTCCCAAGGAAGAGTAGGACTATTCACACTAGAGCTTTGCATCCTCCTAGATAAAAAAAAAAAAAAAAAAACATTCTTCAAGTAGCTCTCCAAGATTCCATCCCTTCCAAGTCTGGACTGGGACATGAGCTATTTCAGTCATTTTGCTGGTTATTTCTTCTGTGACCTTGCCTTTAATATCTATCTGTAGACAACAGTTGCTAAGATTGAACTTCCCACAGATGCCCCCTCTCTATAGCCAGTAAGTAATCTAGAGCCAGGTGATTTTGATAGATAATATTATGCATCTTGGTTTGTTGTTCTGCCAACAAGTTAAGAAACTTGACCATTTCATTAGTAAAGATCTCAACCACAGCCTGGAGCCAGATAATTCTGTTAACCATGTAAATTGGGGTTTGGTAGCCCCAGGACCCATCTTCTGTCCCATTGGCTGGCCCATAGTATTGGATTATACATTCAGGAGGCCATTCGTCATCTTTCCAATTTCCAATCTGTAGAGATCTGTGCTTTTTGATGAGGCCTCTGTCTTTATAAACTGAGACTCCTAATGATTCATCTTGGGCTAGGGGCAATAAGGAAAAGGAGAGATGGATAGTCTCCAATAAGCATGCCTCCTGACCGGTTGGCCAGCAAAATCAACTATGCATTAGCCCCACAAATCCAATATAATAATCCTTCTGGAGCAGGCCAATGGCTTTCAGTGGACAAGTCATCCCATCTGGTCTTTAAATTGGGGAAGCTTGCTAGAGGGTGAGGATTAGGCTCTGCATAGTTTGTGTTTTCCTACCAATCAGAGATGTGAGTAGTTGCATTATAATATCTTTGGCCAAAACAAGTGAGGCTTCCTACTGGACATTGAATATTGGGCCCCACAGTACCAGATAGTTCTTGCCAATTATGGAAGTCTTTAAATGTCAAATTCTGACCCTGGTTTTCTTGAATTCCCCTGAGTTACTGAAGGGTCTCTGGGGGTCTGATTCTTTAGCTTCCCAGGGCCATTGTTCTCCCATCTTAGTTACTCCACACACACAGCAAAAAATAACCATTAATGTCTGGGCTATGGTCTCTGCTAGAGCTAAGAACAGGTTTTTCGTTTTGGCTGAAATAGGAGGGGGACCACTTTCTATCTCTTTATAAAAAGAATGGAAGGGCTTGCGTGTAGATGCCAGGAATGGAACAGAAATACTCTGGAAATCCAACACAGTTCCTGGACCAGCACCTCTCCCATTGATATAAATACTGATTTTGAAACCATTTTTTTCATTTTGAGTCCCCGGGGTTGAAGATAGTGAAACTGACAGGATTATACATCCCTAGTTGACAACTGGGGCCAACAGTTCCCTTTTGAAGGAGAGTTATCTTCTTTTATGTTTCCAGGTTGTCCATGTGACTCAGCTCCAGTGAGGGCAGTAAGCCCAGCAATCACCATAGCAAGAGGAGTGGGTGGGTGCTAATTCACACATATATTTGTCATTGAACGCATACTCTTGTTCCCATGATAAGCCCACATTTTATAGTATTCCAGGGGTTTCTGTTAATAGCAGCACACACACCAAAGTGTACCGACACCAGAAGTTCTAAATTTGTAATTCGTGTCTGGTTAATCAGAAGCCCTCCTTCTTGGTGCTGAACCTCTAGCCAATCTTCATTAGGCGGGGATCTGGGGGTCAAAACAAATATACTGGCCTTCTTGTTGACAAATCGAATTGGTTGCTTTGTTATGAACACAGGTTTCTTGGGCCTCTCCTTGGCAGGGGAAGTGAGTATGGTGAAGCAGGGTCCAAGTGACCCCCTGACCTGATCTAGTCATGTGAATGCATGGAGTACCTGTGGGGTCTGTTTTACTTTCTAATGCGCTATGGCTCAGCAGGATATAAACTGCTATTATACAAAACACTTGATTCCACTTAATATCCCCATTACTTTGGGGACAGACTGTAGCCGAAGCGACCCCTCGTGTTTGACCCACAGAAAGCATCAAGGCCAGTGGGGCAACCAGTCCCTGCTTGGCAGGGTGCCGTCGTAACCCTGACTCTCAGTGTCCTTTGTCAGATCCTCAAGTTTCCACCCTGTGTGGACCAGCCAGCCCTGGAGTGGCTGGAGCAGGGTTGAAGATCTTGGGCAGAATTTGGGTGTCTATGAAGGAAGACCCAGTGGCTGGTTCAGCTGAGCCTCGGCAGTCCAGTTCCCTCGCCCTTCTAGAGGTGCTGCGATCTTCGCCCAGGTACGGTGAATCCATGGAGTGACACCTGTAACTTAAGAGCAGTAGGGGTCGCCAGGACGACTGTTTGACGGCCTGTCCAGACTGGCTGAAGTGGTTCCTATTTCCAGTCTTTAACCCATACTTCATCTCCTGGCTTATAGGAATGAATCTCATTGCCCAAAGGAACGGGAGTCCTTTCTAAGGTTTCTCGAGTGATATGGCAGAAGACTTCCCAGGGCCTGGAGGCGTCGGGACATTTTTCAGGTCAGCTAGTTGCTGAGAGTCTCCCTTGAGCTTCCCTATCACTGGGGGTGGTCGCCCATATGAGATCTCAAAGGGAGAATAGCCTGAGGACCTCAGGGTGCACTGGGCTCAGAGCAAGGCTGGGGTAGCATGTCGACCCAAGGTAACTGGGTCTCCCGACAGAGCTTAACTAACATAGTCTCGAGGGTCTGATTCCTATGCTCAACGTTCCCTGAGCTTTGTGGCCCGTAAGCGCTGTGGAACTTCCACTGGATGCTGTGTCTTGGTCAAAGTCTGGATTATCTCAGACACAAAGACTGGCCCATTGTCATGCCCTGTAGAGAGAGGTAGTCCATACCTCGGGATTATCTCTCTTAGTAGGGCCTTGACCACCTCGCGCGCTCATTTAGTGTGCCTGGGATAGGCCTCAGCACATCCCAAGTAGGTGCAGACCACCACAAGTAAATATTTATGACACTTGCAGGGCTTGACTTTAGTGAAATCAGTTTCTAGATCTTCAAAGGGCAGTGTCCCAGCTGTCTGAACCTCTGGGCTGGGTCTTGGTCCTTGGCGGGCATTGTTTTGTGCACAAGTCACATACCTAGCACTGATCTGGGGACTCAGGGTCGGGAGCTTAGGAACGAAATAGTAGTAGCTCAGTAAACTTTCCAGGGCAGTTTTCTTTAGGTGAGTTGTCTCATGGCGCTGTTCCGCCAGCTGGACTGCTATACTGCTGGGGACAAAGAGCCTTTGGTCTGGAAGCCTCCACCAGCCCTCTTTGTCTTTTGGTGCTCTCTCATCTAAAGCCATTGATCTTCTTCCTTGGTAAATCTCAGGGATTGAGGCAATTCTTGTGCCAAGAGTACCTTAGAAATTGGTTCAGGACCTACCGTGGGACTTGGCTGGGTTGCTGCTTTCTTGGCTGTCTGGTCAACCAACCGATTCCCTTTGCTAACTGGATCAGTTCCTCTCTGATGGCCTCTGCAATGGATGACTGCCACCTGGGAAGGCTTTCAAACTGCCTCTAAGCTGAAGGATTTCTTCTTTGTTTTTTATCTTTCCCCCTGCTGTCAGTAGTCCCCTTTCTTTATAAATGACTCCATGAACATGTAAAGCAGCAAAGGCATACCTTGAGTCAGTGTAGATACTGACTCACTTTCCTTCAGCGTGCCTTAGTGCCCAGATAAGTGTCCACAGCTCAGCCCATTGTGCTGCCCACCCTTGTGGGAAGGCCTCAGCCTTTATTATCTTGTCTGTTGTTATTATTGCATAGCCTGCCTTGTGTTGTCTGCCCTGAAGAAACTGCTCCGATCAGTGAACAGTTCCAGTTCTGGGTTTTGGAGGGGAACATCCATCAGGTTTGGCCTGCTCAAGTCAATTTCATCTATGACCTCTTAACAGCTATGATCAGGGGTTCCCACCTCCTTAGGTAAGAAGAGAGTGGGATTCAGCACCAGCACAGTCTCGAGGTGGACTCGTGGGTTTTCAGAGAGTAGTCCCTGATAATGAGTCATCCTGGTGTTGGTGAGCCACTTGTGCCCTTGGCTGTTCATCAGCGCAGTAACAGCATGGGGAAATTTGACATTTATATTTTGTACTAATGTAAGCTTATCTGCTCCTCTGACCAGGACTACAGTGGCAGCTAACGCCTGCAGACATGGAGGCCATCCCATGGTCACAAGATCCAGTCGTTTGGACAGGAATGCAACTAGGCACTGCCATGGCCCAACTGTGTGAGGACCCCCAGTGCATGTGATTTCTCTATGCACAAAGAGGTTAAAGTCCCATGTCACATCTAGCAGCTCTTATGCTGGAGCGCTGGTCAAAAGTCTCTTTATCTGCCTGAAGGTTTTTTCTTGTTTAGGCCCCTACTCTAGTGGGTCCTTACCAGACTTTGTTGTGGTTTCATACAATGGTTTGGCAATTTCCAAAAAAAACCCAGTATCCAGATCCGGCAAAATTCAGCAGCCCCAAGGAACTCACAAACATTTCTTGGTGCTTGGCCAAGGTATTAAGCAGATGGTTTGTTTCCTCTCATGCCCAAGTGCCTGGTGGCCTCTAGAGATGACAAACCCAAGGTACTG
The DNA here is from genome assembly GCA_007570785.1 of Antilocapra americana. Lineage (NCBI taxonomy): Eukaryota > Metazoa > Chordata > Mammalia > Artiodactyla > Antilocapridae > Antilocapra > Antilocapra americana. The sequence continues at coordinate 1,202,140 of ML664227.1, forward strand.
ACCTCCTGTCTGCAGATAGGAAACTTTTTCCATGATATCTTGTACCCCGCCATGGAGAGTAAAGCCCGCAGAGCTTTGGTGGCTTTCCAGCAGTCCTTTTTGGTTTGATTGGCTAGCAACAGGTCATCTATGTACTGGAGTAGGGTGCAGTTCAAAGTTTCTCTGGGAAAGGCAGCAAGATCCACAGCCAGGACTTCACCAAACAGGGTAGGTGAGTTCTTAGAGCCTTGCAGCAGTCGGGCCCAAGTCAGCTGTGTCTGTCTCCCACTATGTGGTTTGTGGGTCTTCCCACTCAAAGGCAAAGAAGAGCTGGCTGGCCCATGACAGCAGAGACAGAAGAAGGCATCCTTGAAATCGAGACGGGTAAACCAGCTTGCATAGAGGGGTAAGAGGCTCAGGAGTGTGTGAGGGTTTGGGACCACTGGATGGATAGTGATCATTGTGTTGTTGATGATGCAAAGCTCCTGGATATGGAGAAGTTGTCCCCTCCAGGTTTCTTAACTGGTAGGAGTGGAGTGTTGAAGGGAGATTGACAATCAAGATTTTAGGGCCATGCAGGCATTGGATGTGGTCTCAAATTCCCAGGTATGCCTCCTGTGGTACTGGATATTGCCTCTGTCTGACAGGAGTGGCCCTTGGTTTCAGGTCCACCATGATGGGTGTGTGGTTTTTGGCCAAACCTGGGGGCCCCTTTTCTGCCCAGACAGAAGGGAACTCTTTTAGCAGGCTGGTTGGATTTGTCTGTTCTCTCTCCGAAGAATAGAGGCACACTTCATCTTCCCTGGGCATAGTCACAGCTTATTGGCTCCACAGGATGAGGCTCGCATGCTTCCTGGGAACAAAGGTAATCTGCACTCCAAGCTTTGTCAGTAAGTCTCTGCCCAGTAGGGGAATGGGGCAGTCCAGGAAGTACAGGAATTTAGAAGCCACTAGGGGGCCTTGCTGGCATGAGTGGGCCTTACAGAATGAGTGGGCAGTCCTGTCCCCTGTGGCCCTGATGATAGTTGCTGTTCAACCTGTGAGGGGAGCCACAGGTGTGATTATCACAGAGTGTTCAGCTCCGGTGTCCACCATCAAAGTCATTGACTGCCCTTCTACTTTCATTGCCACCGTAGGCTGCCAGGAGACCGGGATCAGGGAGCCCGGTCCTTCCTAGTCTGATTCTGCTCCTGCCAGGCCAATAAGGTCTTGGATGACTGACTCAGGCTGGTACCTTCCTTTGTGGAGTTGATTGAACTTCTTTGACCATTCACACATCCTTCTGCGATGGCAGCATTCCTTCTTCCAGTGTCCGGTCTCTTTGCAATAGGGGCACTGGTCGAGATGTAGTAGTGGTCTCTTCTTGACTTCCCCCTTCCCTGGGGGAACAGTCTGTTTCACTGGATCTGGGCTCCCCAGTGTAGCAGCCAGCAGCCACACCTTCTACTTCATTCACTTATCAGCCATCCTTTGGGCTTCTCAGTAGTGGTTCACAAACACCTTGTTTGCAGCCTCCAGCAGCGGAGTGGCATTCATTCCAGTGAAGCCCTCAAGTTTCTGGAGCTTGTGGCAGATGTCAGCATAAGGCTGAGCCACAGTGCCGCGATAACCATGCATTTGTTTTCTCGCGCTTCCGGGTCAAACGAAATATACACCCAGAACGCTTCGCACAGCCTCTCATAGAATTCCATGGGTGATTCACCTGGCTCCTGGTGCACCTCTGTTGTCTTAGACATATTGGTTGGTTTTCTGAATCCTTCCCTCAGTCCCTGTAGCAGGGCTTGCCAGTACTTGTCAAGGGAGTCCTTCCCATCCAGGGCATTGAAGTTTCAGTTGGGCTGAATGTCCGCTGTAGCCCCCAGGGCCCAGGCTGCAGGATCTACTGTATCAGCTGGTGCCTGCCCTTGGATCCATCTCTGAGCCTGTGAAAGGATTCAGCAGCATTTCTCAGTGTTGAAGAGAGTCAGGAGAAGATGATGACAGTTGTCCCAGGTAGGTTGGTGGGTGTGAAAATTAGACTCAAAAAGGTCAATCATTGCCTGCGGTTTCTCTGAGTAAGATGGAGTATGGTGTTTCCATTTGAGGAGGTTGGTAATGGTAAAGAGTTGGTAATAAAGGATTGGGCATCCTAGCTGGACAGAGTCATCCTCATTAATCTGGGGAGGGCCTCAGGTCTCTCATAAAGGCATCAGCAGGACTGTGGGCTGTTGAGCTGGCTGGTTGTCTGAGTGAAGTTGCTGCGGGCTCGGAGGGTGCTCTGGATTTGGCGTGATGGAGACACAGATGGTGGAGGGCTGTCTGATAAAGGGTGAGGAGGCTGAATGAGAACTGGCAGAGCAGTTTGAAGTAGGGCAGAGGCACAGGGGACTCTTCTTCTGGGTCCCCTTGGTGGATAACCTTTTTTGGCCCTTCTTTGCCTTTTCTTGGAGCCAGTGAGGCCACAAAGATCCCACACTGTCCCTTCCAGTTTGCACAGAACTGAACCCAAGGAGTTAGCTGATTGGTGATATGCAACCAGGAGTCTGCGTATGGAAACTTGTCTGGGTGCCCAGGGGTCCCTGTCACCACCCAGGGTACAGCTCTAACCGTAGGAAGGTCTAGAGTCCTCTCTGCATGCCAACCCACCCCAGAGGTGGGCCATTCTGACTCACACAGGGTGCAGAGCTTTCCCGAGGTCATCTCAACCCCATAGTCTCCAGAGAAACTTTTCTTAAAATTTTTCATCATGCAATCTAAAACAGTTGGTGCAGAGTAGCTTCCCACATGTTGACAAATGTAATCTACCTCTCTGACCAGGAAGGAGAGGGGTGCACTCTGGGAGGGCCTTGTCTTAGGGCCTTCTAGCCTAGATGGCACTGACAGCACCACTGCTGGAAGCCCAGTATTCCCACACAGCGAAGTTACTGGTCTCCTTGAAGATGACCCTGATCACTAAATGCCTCAGGGAGGCAGGACTGAAAGGAGGCAATCCCTTGTAATGGGATTCACAGAGGAATAATTTCAGCTGGGGCTTCAGAGGGGGTCTGGGGTGACTGACCCTCTCGAAGGCACTGAGCAAGTGGAGAGAGCAGTATGCGCACTCCTTGCCTAGGTGAAGGGCCTGAAACCCTTGGGAAATCAGGGGATTATAAGGAAAAGGTAAAAGGGGAAGGCAGCTTCATAATGAGAATCCAAAAGTATCCAGGAGCCCGTCAGAGTGTGCCCCTCCACACTGGCTGGCTCAAGGGACCAAGAGAAAAGGAGGTACAGAACTGCCTGGCAAAAGAGGCAAGTTTTTTGAGGAAAACTCAGTTTCTCAATAAGTTGGCTCAAAGAGTCAGCTGATGGAAGGGGAAAATGAGCATTCAAAATTTTAAGAAAATAATTTTGGCAGAGGCTCCTAGGGCAAAAGAGCCATTTGGATATACACAACTTCTAAATCAATCACTAACCAGTTGTCTCCCTCCCTGTGAATCCTGCCCTGTTGGTGGCACAAAGACAAACAAGTATGAGTGCCCCCTCCAAGAGGAGATCATTCAGGTGCCCACCTGGCCATGTCCCTATGGGGAACTTATGTACCTCTTAGCTTTGGCAGGTCAGTATAAGCCCCTGACCAGGATCTGACTCACAGGGAGGGACTGGGCCCCCCAGAGACAGACACTGCCCTGAGCCATATGAGGTCAGCACAGAACCGCAGGTTAGGGCCCACTCAGAATCCAAAGCCATGAGGGGTGTGTAGCGACACAGTCACCTGGAATGAGGACAAACCAGGGAGTTCACTCACACACATTTAGACCAGAGTTTGTCACAACGCCTCCCTTCTCCATAGTTTCCAGATTTCCCTAACTGTTGCTCAAGGAGGTGATCAATCTCCTCTTCTACCCATTGAGGTAGGACATGACTGGGGACTGGCCCTAGGGCCTTACCTTATTGAGAAATCTTGCCTGGTGAGTTGGTCCCTCCCTCCAATGAGTCTGGTCAAGGCTCAGCCATGTGGAGACTCAGAATGCCAGTCCAAAAGAGAACCCAGAAAACCATCAAGCGGCGGTCTTCTTTGTTTGTCTTGGAGTTAGTTCCTGCACTCCGAACTGGCTGAGCCACCAGTGCAGTGTCTCAAGGGGCCAGTATGGTTGGAATCTCCCTGGGGCTTCTAGAAATGTTGCAGAAGTCAGACCACGGAGAAACCAACCACCACACTTGGAGGGTTGGAGAACTCAAGTTTATTAAGCCAGTGGTCCCGGACGAGCTAACCCTCTGAGGTTCTGGGGGTCCAAGCTCAGAGTGAGCTTTACTCTTATCGGGTCAGTACACATAATTACAGTTGGCTCTGGCTGATTGGTTACCTGGTTGCTATGGGTTATGTATGGGCAATTACAGAGAACAGGAGTTGCTATGGGTTTCATGTAGGAAATTTCCAAACAGAAACTCATAGAAGCAGGAACAGAACATTTCATACTTATCAGAATATCTTATGGTAATAGTTGATTGCTAGGTCATTGTGTACCATCTTGGCCCAGCATGAATATCTAACAGAAGCAGAATGAGCATGAAGTTATTTCTAACTGAGTGTAAGTTTTAAATTTTCCTCTTTAGCCGCAAGATTGGAAAAGATCAGCTTTCATTCTAATCCCAAAGAAAAGCAATGCAAAAAATGTTTAAACTACCACACAATTGCACTCATCTCACATGCTAGCAAAATAATACTCAAAATTTTCCAGGTCAGAAGCGTCCACGCCGCGAGGAAGAGCATCTGCTGCTTTTCGTGCGAGCTGTGTCCAAGATGGTGAAGCTGTTCATCGGAAACCTGCCCCGGGAGGCCACAGAGCAGGAGATCCGCTCACTCTTCGAGCAGTATGAGAAGGTGCTGGAATGTGACATCATTAAGAACTATGGCTTTGTGCACATAGAGGACAAGACGGCGGCCGAGGATGCCATCCACAACTTACACCACTACAAGCTGCAGGGGGTGAACATCAACGTGGAAGCCAGCAAGAATAAGAGCAAAACCTCTACAAAGTTACATGTAGGCAACATCAGTCCTACTTGTACCAACCAAGAGCTCCGAGCCAAGTTTGAGGAGTATGGTCCAGTTATTGAATGTGACATCGTGAAAGATTATGCCTTTGTACACATGGAGCGGGCTGAGGATGCAGTGGAGGCCATCAGGGGCCTTGACAACACAGAGTTTCAAGGTGGGATGTGTATGGGCTGAAATTCCGAGCTGCGATTGCATGAGAATACACCCTTCGTGGTACCCCATCTCCAGGACAGCTTTGTGCGTCCTTATTGTTCCAGTCCCTCAGGAAACGTGGACCTTAAAATTTATCTTGTAAAGTTCAGACCACCTCTTCCTTTCCTCTCTCCTGCCCATTTCTTTCTGTCCTTCAATACTTCTGTAGTTTCCCATTATGTTCTTCTTTTCTCCTAGCAGGCCTCATTGTGTGCAGAAATGGGTGGGGGTTGTGCTGTTGCCCCACCTCCTGCTTCCAGTGGGTGTTGTGAGAGTGTCACCTCTCCTGAGTCTTTTTGACCCAAAGGCTTGTGGCGGGTAGACACCTAGAGTTGAATCACTTTTTTCTTTCCGGTGAAATAAATGGTTTTTCAACTTAAAAAAAAAAAATTCCAAAATAGGCTTCAACAGTACCTGAACTGAGAACTTCCAGATGTTCAAGTTGGATTTAGAAAAGGAAAAGGGACCAAACATCAAATCACCACATCCGTTGATTATAGAAAAAGCAAGAGAGTTCCAGAAAAACAACCACATCTGCTTCATTGACTATGCTAAAGCCTTTGACTGTGTGGATCACAACAAACTGCAGTAAATTCTTAAAGAGATGGGAATACCAGACCACCTGACCTGCCTCCTGAGAAGTCTGTATGCAGGTCAAAAAGCAACAGTTAGAACTGGACATGGAACAACAGACTGGTTCCAAATAGGAAAAGGAGTATGTCAAGGCTGTATATTGTCACCCTGCTTATTTAACTTCTACACAGAGTATACCAAGTGAAATGCCAGGCTGGATGAAGCACAAGCCAGAAACAAGATTGCCAGGAAAAATATCAATAACCTCAGATATGCAGATGACACCACACTTATGGGAGAAAGAAAAGAGGAACTAAAGAGCCTCTTGATGAAAGTGAAAGAGGAGAGTGAAAAAGCTGGCTTAAAACTTGACAACAAAAAACAAAGATCATGGCATCCAATCCCATCACTTCATGCAAATATATGGGAAAACAATGCAAACAGTAACAGACTTCATTTTCTAGGGCTCCAAAATCACTGCAGATGGTGATCACAGCCATGAAATTAAAAGACACTTGTTCCTTGGAAGAAAAGCTATCACCAACTTAGACAGCATATTAAAAAGCAGAGACATTACTTTGCCAACAAAGGTCCATCTAGTCAAAGCTATGATTTTTCCAGTAGTCATGTATGGATGTGAGAGTTGGCCAGTGAAGAAAGCTGAGCGCAGAAGAATTGATGCAATTGTGGTGTTGGAGAAGACTCTTGAGAGTCCCTTGGACTGCAAGGAGATCCAACAAGTCAATTGTAAAGAAAATCAGTCCTGAATATTCATTGCAAGGACTGATGTTGAAGCTGAAGTTCCAATACTTTGACCACCTGATGCAAAGAACCGATTCTTCCCAGCATCAGAAAAGTCTCTGATGCTGGGAAAGACTGAAGGCAGAAGGAGAAGGGAAAGACAGAGGACGAGATGGCTGGATGGCATCATCCACTCATTGGACATAAGTCTGAGGAAGCTCTGGGAGTTGCTGATGGACAATGAAGCCGGGCATGCTGCAGTCCATAGGGTTGCAAAGAGTCAGACATGACTGAGTGACTGAATTGAACTGATGACAAATACACTTACCTCAAATTTTCTTTCTCTTTTTCCAAAACACTGAAATGATTTTATCCCTGGCTTGAATCTCAGCTCTGTTCATTATAGTAAACCTACTTATCCTAATTCTGTATGAGAAAATAGAATATGAAAACTGTTGTCTTGAAGGGATCCTGAAAAATGGGGCCTGTGTGAAACTCCGAGCACAAAACAGGAGGAAAGTCTTAGGGTGGGGTGAGGAGGTATCACTTACTATTGACAGTGAGGTGGAAAACCTGGGTAAGTTCTATTCCTCCAGTGAAGCTTGCTCTAGCCCGGTATTGTCCACAGTCCTCAGAGGTCAGTTTCTCAATCTTCAGGGATGTCATATTGGGCACATGGACCCTCTCTTGGTACTTGTCCTGGAGGCTGACCCACGTTGGGGTGTGTGTCCCGCGGCGGATTCGCAGCAGGATGCTGTAGTTTGACTGAGGACCAAAGCCCCATGAGACCTCCTCTGGGTCAGCTTTTTGCTTCTTGATCACATGAAACAACACAGAACCTCCTTGTATCCCATACATGGAAACAAATCCAGAAACCTGAGCTTCAGAACCACGCGATTCAGAATTCTGGGCCACTGTGCTGCAGATGCCTAGGACATTAGAGATAGAAAATATGAGTAGTTTTTCAGTTAAGAAGAAAAGAGAAAGCAACAGAACTTATCTTTTTCCTGAAATCCATCCAATATACTCTCCTGATTCTTAGAATGCAAGTACAATGAATTTGAAATAATTCTGGAATCTTATCCTGGCTCTGGTGGTGCCTACCCGTGAACAAGTTACTTAAACTTGCTAACCCAGATTTTCCTTGCTTGGCTGATAATGATGTGTGTGAATTATGTGAGATCATGGTCTGAATCACATTTTGAGGTACATATAAGTGTGAAATTGTAGAAGGAGCTCCCAAAGTGTCTCCCAAAGACCACCCCCCAACACTTTCTTCCTGTTCACATCCTTTTGCCCTCTTCCCCTGGAATATGGGCTGCACCTAGTGATTTGCTTCCAAGGATTAGAATATGGACACAGGTGGATGTCACTCCATGATACTAGGTTACACAAGACTGTGACATCTCTCTTCCTTATACACACACTCTCTTTCCCTCCTTCACTTTCTTTCTCACTCTGCGGAATACACCTCACATGTTGTCAGCTGCCGTATGGAGGGGCCCACATGGCAAGGAACTGAAAGAGCCTCTGGCCAACAGCCAGGGAGGAACTGAGGCCCTCAACCCAACAGGCACAGAAACTTCCTCCCATCATCAATCACACAAGTGAGCTTAGAACCAGACCCATCTCAGATGACCCTAGGGCTGACACAGCCCTAGTCAAGACTTTGGTTTTAGCTGGGGACACTTTGAGCCAGAGAGGACCCAGCTGAACTACCCCTAAGCCGTGACCCACAGAAACTGTGAGACCATATTGGGTGGGGATTAAGGCACTAAGTTTTGGGGTGACAGGTTATACAGCAATAGACACCTAATACAAACATGAAGGCTGTGCTCCTTCCTGTTCTTTACAGGCAGTGTAGTAGTCAGGACAGAGAGATTGTTCTGTGTAAAAAAACGGTTATAATACCTCAGGGTCTTAGAACAAGGGGTGTTTATAGCACCCACCCCAGCTCCCAAAAGAGAGTGAGAGAGAAGTCCTATCACACATGGAGGAGGTGCCACCTCCTTGTAGCTCCACCCATGGAGCTCACAGCATCCTCACAGGCTCCCAGTCCCACAGCAGGGAGGGCAGACAGGAGAATCACCCAAGGGTTTTCTGCTTCTGTCCAGAAACAGTGTGATTTCTGTTTTTGGTTTTTTGCCAGCATTGGTCACAAGGCCCTGGCGAACTGCCAGGGCCTAAAATATGAGAGGGAGCGAGTGAACAGCTGTCCCTGCCACCAAGTCAGCACTTCCCAATGAGTCCCTGAGAGATCTCCGTGGGCCTTCCTCGGGCACTTTACTGCAAAACTGTGACCAGTTGGCACATTCCCCTCAGGGCCAATTGCTCCAGAGCTTATTTTCCCCCTTGAGGCTTAAGTTCCAGGGACCTGATACCCTCTGCCCTTTAGGGGACAAGGGTAGGACAGTACAGGACCAGGGAAAGTGCCACAGAGTAATATTATCCTGAAAAGAAAACCAATCTCCTCCTTCCAACATGTCAAGATTTGCCTGGGTGGGGCTCTGACTGCAGGGGACACAGTCTTCTCTCCAAATCAGTACATCTCATCTCAAACCTGCCTCCCCCCTGCTGCACTAATATCCATTCCTGATCTCACTGGAAGCAGAGAATAGCTCATGCCAGCGTTCATATGCACAGGTGTTTCAGATATTTTTGTATTTATTTCATCATCAAATCATTTAATAAGGCATTTCCTCAGGATCAGGCCTTCACCACAGTCCTTTCAGCTCCTCTTACAGAACTCACAGACCCTCTTACAGACACTCACACAGAGCTTAATGACCTATTAGTCCCAGATCAAAAGGCTTCACAACACGTATCATTAGGCAAAGTGGTCCTCGACAGTAAAAGATATTCGCTCATCCATATATCCTGTCTGGCTCCTCAGAGCTCCTCCTTTGTCCCTTCTTTCCACACCTCACTCCCCTATGAGACCCTAGTGCAAGACTAGGTCTGGTGCAAAGGACTGCTGCCCTGTAAAGCAGCTGTCACCAACCTTTTGACACTAGAGAATGGTGTCACGGAAGACCATTTTTCCACAGATGGGGGATGTTTTCAGGATGATTCAATCACATTGCACTTACTGCGCACTTTATGTTTATAATAATATATTGTGACATATAATGAAATAATTCTACAGCTCACCATAATGTACAATCAGAGGAAGCCCTGAGCTTGTTTTCCTGAGCTTTGGCAGTAATTTGAGTGATGGGAAGTGGTGGTAAATGCAGATGAAGCTTCACTGGCTCACCTGCCACTAAGCTCCTGCTGTGTGGCCAGGTTTCTAACGGGCCAGGGACCAGTGTTTGTCCATGGCCTGGGAACTGGGGGCCCCCACTGTAAAGCACACACCCTGGTGTGTGAATGGCCTCCCACACACAGTTCACAGGAGGTCAATTGAGAAGAGCTGGGCAAAACCTGACTACCAGTCCACCTAAACAAATCAGGACACAAACGCCATGGCCAGAAGGTCCCCATGACACAGTGCCCTATCCGTCTCTCACCAGAAACAGAGCTGGCGCAAAACTGGATCTTAGAATACAGCCTCCAGAGCTAAGGGAAAACAAATTTCTGTCGTTAAGCCACCCAGTCTGTGGCGTCTTGTTTTGACAGTCCATGCAGTGTAACACACCCTACAGGTTTTAGAGAGAATATATTCCTGCTGACATCTTGATTTTGGACTTGTGAGCACCAGAACTGAAACCATACAGTTTCGTTCTTTTATGTCATCAAGATTTGGGACATATGATACCCTCTCTTCATATCACTTACGAAGAGATTAGTTGCCTATATAGGAAGAAGAGAGAAGTCTCTCTCTCTCTCTCTCTCTATCTCTAACTCTATCTCCCTGCCTTTCTCCCTTTCTCTCCCTGCTCTCTCTGCATGTCTGTCTGTCTTTCTTATGTAATCTTTGAGCCCCAGGAACTATAGGAAAAACAAAAAAACTTTAACATATCTCTCTAGTGAAATGCAATTGACAGAAGAGAAAGCCTACATTTTACTGTTGACATAAAGGTACCTAGTTAAATGGGATGTAATGACATGCAAATTCATTGTTATTTCAAGACATCTGTTTACAAATGCTTTCCAGATAGCACTGGTGGTAAAGAACTGGCTTGCCAATGCAGGAGACTTAAGAGACATGAGTTCGATCCCCGGGTCAGGAAGATCCCCTGGAGGAGGGCATGGCAATTCACTCCAGTATTCTTGCCTAGAGAATCTCATGGACAGAGAAGCCTGGAGGCTTATAGTCTATAGGATCACAAAGAGTCAGATATAACTAAAGCAATTTAGAATGAACGTTTACAAATGCTCTCTAATCCACTGAATTTTATATAACTCCGACAAGTTCATATAAAGAGTGGGATACTAAATCCAAAAATCAAAATAATAAGTTTTCCAAACTTTGTTCAGAATTGATACTTCACTGGGTCTTATTATTTCTCATCAGTTTTTAGTTAATTTCATTATAAACACATTATCTGTGATGAAGTCATAAATGAGATATACAGAGAACAAGATGGTTGAGAAGTCGGTACAGCTCCCTCCACAGATACATCAGGAATACACCTTCAGACACAGAAGTGCTTGCAGAGTACCACCTGAGCGCAGACAGGAGTACCTGACCACTGGAAAAGAATATATAGAAGCATGAAAAACTCGGTAGGATAAAGGAACTAGAGGGGAAAACAGTTAGTAGGACTGGACCTGCCCTCAGCGGTTGAGGGAAATGAAACAGGGGTCTGACCCCACAACAGGGCAATTGTCTGGGTCAGAGGAGAAACGTTTAAGGCTGAGAGTGAAACAGCTGATCTGTGGCAGCCTAAATGGAAGGAGAATCAGACAGTCTTGCTGCAATCATACCCCAGACAGGGACACAGTTCCCCTAGAAAGCCCAGTGTCGGGGAGCTGGAGTGGAGGGACCGTGGAGCAATCCCAGGGAGAGGGCTGTGTTGGCTGCAGAGAGGCAGACCTAGGGGACATGAGGCAGCAGGTTGTGGTGGGAAATGCCTGTGGAGGAAAGTCAAGCAGCCATGGAAGCAAGGCAATACTGCTGAGTCATTCACTGGGGGTGGAGCCAACGGGGTTTCACAAATGAAATCCAGGGGCACCTTGCTTTAGCTTTTTTTTTCCAGTGTCTGTTTCAGTTCTTAACTGGTAGATATCGTTTTTGGTTTCCTTTGTTCACCAGATCAATCTACTGTACTTTATTTTTGTTTGTTTTGATTTTGCTTAGGGGTGTATATGTATATATGTATATTCCATTATTTAAACTATTATTTTCCTGATTTTGTAGCTTCCATTTGTCAAATCAAAAAATTCCTAGAAACAAATGACAATGAAAACACGGCAACTCGAGACCTATGGGATGCAGCAAAAGCTATTCTAAGAGGGAAGTTCATAGCAATAAAATCCTATCTCAAGAAACAAGAAAAACATTGAATAGACAACCTAACTTTACACCTAAAACACCTGGGAAAAGAACAAAAAAATCCCAAAATTAGCAGAAGGAAAGAATCATAAAGATCAAAGTGGAAATAAATGAAAAAGAAAGAAATAATATTAAGATTAATAAAACTAGACACTGATTCTTTGAGAAGATACACAAAATCGACAACCCTTTAGCCTGACTCATCAAGGAAAAAGAGAGAAGAATCAAATCAACAAAATTAGAGATAAAAAAGGAGAGGTTAAAACAGACAATGCAGAAATACATAGGATTACAATAAGAGAATATTATGGTAATAAAATGGATAACCTGGTAGAAATGGACAGATTATTAGAAAAACTCTTTAAGACTGAACCAGGAAGAAATAGAAATTACGAACAACACAATCACAAACACCGAAATAAAAGCTGTGATCAAAATTCTCCCAAAAAATGAAAGCCCAATAACAGATGGCCTCACAGAATTCTATCAAAAACATTTAGAGAAGAGTTAATGCCTATCCTTCTAAAACTCTTTCAAAAACTTGCAGAGGAAGGAACACTTCCAAACTCATTCTATGAGGCAACAATCACCCTGATACCAAAATCAGACAAAGATAACACACACAAAATTAAACTATAGGCCAATATCACTAATGAACATAGATGCAAAGATCCTCAACAAAATTTTAGCAAACAGAATTCACCAACACATTAAAAAGCTCATACACCATAATCAAGTTGGGTTTATTCCAGGGATGCAAGAATTATGCAATAAACACATATCAATCAATGTGATACATCGTATTAACAAATTGAAATATAAAAGCCATATGATAATCTCAACAGATGCAGAAAAAACCTTTGACAAAATTCATCACCCATTTATGATTAAAACTCTTCAAAAGAATGGGTTTAGAAGGAACCTACCTCAACATAGTAAAGGCCATATATGATAAGCCCACAGCAAAAATTACTCTCAATGTTGAAAAACTGAAAGCATTCCCCCTAAAATCGAGAACAAGACAAGGGTATCCACTTTCCCCTCTATTATTCAACATAGGTTTGAAAGTCCTAGCTAAAGCAATCAGAGAAGGAAAACAAATAAAAGGAATCTAGATCGGAAAAGAAGTAAAGTTCTCACTGTTTGCAGATGACATGATATTGTACATAGAATGCCCTAAAGATAATATCAGAAAACTTCTAGAAATAATCAATAAATTTAGCAAAGTCACAGATTACAAAATCAATACACAGAAATCACCTGCATGCCTATATACTACCAATGAAAAATCAGAATGAGAAATTAAGAAATCAATCCCATTCAGCAAAAAGAATAAAATATCTAGGAATAAAATTACCTAAGGAAACAAAAGAACTATATACAGAAAATTATAAGACACTTATGAAAGAAATGAAAAATGACATAAACAGATGGAGAGATATTCCATGTTCCTGGGTAGGAAGAATCAATACTGTGAAAATTACTATACCACTGAATGTAATCTACAGATTTAATGAGATCCCTGTCAAACTGCCAATGGCATTTTTCACAGAACTAGAACAAAAAATTTTTCATGTGGAAGCACAAAAGACCCCAAATAGCCAAAGCAGTCTTGAGAAAGAAGAATGGAGCTGGAGGAATCAACTTTCTTGACTTCAGATTATACTACTACACTCATCAAGACAGTATGGTATTGGCACAAAAACAGAAATGTAGACCAATGGAACAAGATAGAAAGTCCAGAAATAAACCCAGGCACCTGTGGGTACCTTATTTTTTACAAAGGAAGAAATAATATATAATGGGGCAAAGACAGCCTCTTTGATAATTGGTGCTAGGAAAACTAGACAGTTACATGTAAAAGAATGAAATGAGAACGCTTCCTAACACCATACACAAAGATAAAATCAAAACGGATTACAGACCTAAATTTAGGATCAGAAACTATAAGGAAAACATAGACAGAACCCTCAGTGACATGAACCAAGATCCTCTATGACACATCTCCTGGAGTAATGGAAATAAAAATAAAAGTAAACAAGTGGGACCTGATTAAACTTCAAAGATTTGCACAGAAAAGGAAGCTATAAGCAAAGTGTAAACACAGCACTCAGAATTGAAGAAAATAATAGCAAATGAAACAACTGACAAAGGATTAATTTCCAAAATATACAAGCAGCTCATACAACTCAATACCAGAAAAACAAACAACCCAATCAAAAAAATGGGGAAAAGACCTAAATAGATATTTCTCCAAAGAAGACATATGAATGGCTAACAAACACCTGAAAAGATGCTCAACATCACTCATTATTAGAGAAATGCAAATCAAAACTACAATGAGAGATCACCTCACACTGATCAGAATGGCCATCATCAAAAAGTCTACAAACAATAAATGCTGGAGAGGGTGTGGAGAAAAGGAAACACTTGCACTGTTGGTGGGAATGTAAATTGATACAGCCACTAAGGAAGACGATATGGAGATTCCTTTAAAAACTAGGAATAAAACCACTGTATGACACAGCAGTCCCACTCCTAGGCCTATACCATGAGGAAAGCAAAATTGAAAAAGACACGTGTATTCCCTTGTTCATTGAAGCATTATTTACAACAGCGAGAACATGGAAGCAACCTAGATGTCCATCAACAGATGAATGGATAAAGAAGTTTTGGTACATATGCACAATAGAATATTACTTCGCCATAAAAAGGAATGCATTTGAGTCAGTTCTAATGAGGTGGATAAACACAGAGCTATTATACAGAATGAAGTAGGTCAGAAAGAGAAAGATAAATACCATATACTAAAGCATATATATAGAATCTGGAAAGATGGTACCAGAGAATTTACTTGCAGGGCAGCAATGGAGAAACAGACACAGAGAACAGACTTACAGACATGGGGAGAGGGGAGGGGAGGGTGTGATGTATGGAGAGAGCAACGTGGAAACTTACACTACCATATGTAAAATAGATACACAATGGGAATTAGCTGTATGGCTCAGGAAACTCAAACAGGGGCTCTGCATCAACCTAGAAGGGTGAGATGGGGAGGGAGATGGGAGGGAGTTTCGAGAGGGAGGATATATGTGTACATCTATGGCTGATTCATCTTGAGGTTTGACAGGAAGCAACAAAATATTGTAAATCCATTATCCTTCAATATAAAAAATAAATAAATAGAAAGCTAAAAATAAATAAATAAATGAGATATACAGCTTTCTCAGGACAGTCTTTAAGTTACTTTTTTGCTTAATTCCCAATCCTCTCTGCTTCATCCTCCTTTTTTCTTCTCCAAATTCACCTCCTCCTGGAACCCACTTAGCAGTTTACTGTTCCTTCCATGATTTCTTCATTCTTTTAGAGCATGTGTCTGTACAGGCACCCTTAAATTTTGGAGGCTGCTGTTCCTTTTACAAAATTTCAATTTTATTGTATTCAACATCCTGCATCAGCCCAAGAAAACTAGACTTCAGGTGCTTCCTCCAGTTCAGACCCAGGGTTCTAGGTCTGCCCCTTCTCCATGGGACAGTGGCAGAGGCTGTTATATCCTCTCTGTCAGATCGGGGGGGGGGGGCTGTTCCTTTGGGGAGCACTCCCTTGGTCCCCAGAAGCTGCTTCTATATCTCTCTCTATTCCTCTCCCCAAGTAGCTCCAGGCTCTCTTGGCTTCCCTGTTATTGAAGCAGTAGTGACCTCACCTCCCTAGTAAAGAAGCCCTTACACTAGCCAAGGCTGCCTCCACTCAGGGTTCCCAGCCTCAACACAACCTAAGACATCAGAGAGAGAAGGGGTCCCTGAATCTTGCCCCCCACCACAAAGAGCCCAGGCTACTACTCACAGAGGAGGAAGCTGGTGAGTCCCAGGAGCCGGGCGGCCCAGCAGAGGCGGGGGACTTCTGAGAAGGGCTCCATCTCAGGCTGCCTGCCAGCCTATGCAGCTGCAGAGGAAACATTTAGGAGGAGCAGCAAGAGAGCGGGAAAGGCTTCACTCCTAAGAGTTCTTGGGCTCTTCCCCACCCCAAGGGTGGGGCTAACAAGTTAGTTCTGGATGTCAGCTCACAGGGCTAGACTAAGCCATTCAGATGTTTCTTATCCCCAGAACCTACAATAGGACCTCAATAAACAATTGCAGAATAAATATGTAAACAACTCCGCTTTATGATATACTGTATCATATTGGCAAGATGCCCCATTCCTGTGGTCCTGCTAGTTTGGTGATCACACACTCCTTACTCCTACCCCCATTATAATCCCTTTACTAGTCTCCCCTGGTTAACAGCTCAGCCCAGGAAGCCTTGGTCACTAATATCAACCTATGGTCCAGCACAGAAATTAACTATTACAGCCAGATGGGCAAGATAGCTTCTGCTTTATACCATTTAATAAGATAAATTTCCTGTTTGATTTTCTGTGAACTTCAACTATCAGCTGCCCGAGTAAGAAGCCATTAGCAAAAGAAATTAAAGGTTGTTGTGAAAAGTGTTGCATGCCCACCTGCCCAGTACAAATGTTGGCACATATCTGTTCCTTGTGTTCTTCTGGTTTTCAGTGTAAGAAATGCACGGTGTAGTTATCCTCACTACACACAAGGCAAAGCCAGACCCCAAGGTCTCTGATAGGCTCTGGTCTGCATCACACCCCCCTTATCTTTCATCCTCTGCCAGCCCTGCTCCTGCTATCACGGAGGGGTGGGGGTAGATATCTGTACTCCGCCTATCCACAGCCTCAGCTGCCTCAGACTCACTGCCACCTGCTGAGGCTCCGGCTCTGGTGTCTTCTGCCTTGACTGAGTCCCCACACCTGAGAACCGTCTCATCCCACACTCCACAGGAGCAGCCCCATCTACCTAACTCCTGGTCCATGCCCCCTTCTCCTGCCCACTGAGGCTTTCTCCTCAGCTGCCCAGGCCCCAGTGCTGCATCCACAAGACCGGCCCCACAATCATGCACTCAAGGTATTCATGGCACAGTGCATTAAACCCATTTTTGGATGTGAAAACCAAGATCAAGAGTGGCTGCATGACCTGCAAAAATTCACACAGTGAATCAAGGGTAAGATGTGTACTCTCAACAACAAACTCTAGGAAAAAAATCCACTACATCACAGCCACTGTCCCATTCCACTCTGTGGCCTCAAACAACTCAAAAGATTCCATTTTCTGCTCCCTTAAGCTGCTCTGCAACATCTCAGACAAGAGAATATCCAACACTGGCTCATTCCCTCCAACCAAATCTACTATTGAGGAAATTACTTCAAAAGATAGTCCGTGGGTCCTGTGGTCACTAACTTCTGTATGCAGTCAAATTCCAGGCATCTCATCCACTGGTCATTCTCAGGGTGAAGATGAATGAGTTTGGTATGTCCTTCTCTGTCATGTCCCTACATCTGTTGTGAGCAATCTTAGTGTGAGAAATGTTTGGTTTTGAAATTCATTTGCTAAAGAGGCTTGGGAAGGAGGAGCCTAGAGAGAAAGAAGCATCAATGTGGTACACCCCCACGGACACTGGGAGAGAGCCACACAGCAGAATTTATATGCTGGCAAAGCACCTAGAACTTTTAAAAAGTTAAGGTAGCCTATCTCATTTTCAACAGACTAACCATCCTGTACTAGGGCATAACACATAAACAGGCACACATACCAACTTCAGAAAACTTGCTGAGTTTACTAAACAAAAACGCTTGGTGCCAGGAATATTTGGGGAATTAAAGGAAGACAGACTTGGATCTACATAATGTGTGTGTCAGGAAGGTCAGATAGGAGGTAAGTGTAGAGTCAAGTGACATGAAGACTCCAGGAGACAGAGATCTGAGAGATGACCAGGAGAAATAAAGCCCCTGAGAATGCACAGAAATTGTCAGGAGTTCTGGATGTCCAAGGGACTTGATGGGTGATCATATCGATTTTTATTCGAATTTCCAAAAGCAAACCTTTCCAATGGAGAGCTGACTTGTGTGAAGAATACATTTATTGAATATCTAGTCTATGTGTTTTTAATTGCACATTATTATATACATAATTGTGTGCAAAAAATTACACATAAAAACTTATCTACAATATATGCTTAATTAAACCCTCATAACATGATATTACCTAAGCATTACATGCATCTAATGAAGGATCATTCTGAAATTGCAAAGAGATTAAATAACTTGCTCAGGGTTGTGTTTTAAATAACTGACAAGTTTCTCAGAAGCATCAACATCAGCCCAGCCATGGACTTGCTCAGGAGAGTGTAATTTCTGAGCAACTTCCGTCATGACTGTGAAAGGCCTGAAGAGATAGAGGTTGGCTGTTTCCTTATGTGGGAGGAAACTGCAGCTCTGGGAGAAAGATTAGGTAGCCTAGGTAAGAGGAAAATTTGGGGTAAAAGATCTGATTAGTCTTTTCTGCAATCACACTTCCTGGGTGAAAGACAAGAGGCAACAAGCCGGCCGTGCCTAGTTCCCCACAGCACAGCAGAGAAGCCCTAGAGTTGGGCTGGCAAGAGAAGCAGACAGCAGCAGGTAATCCTCCTCTCCTTTCTCCTCCTTTATAATAGAACTAATAATTTGCCAGTTTAAAATTGTATTTAATATTTTTAATGAAAAATAAACAACACTAAACATGTTTAAATTATTAAGAGAATGATGGGCAGTTTCAATGAGTCATTCAGGGAAAGTAAGTAAATACTGAGCAACTGTAGCCATAAATAGAAAACAATGAATAATTCAACATGCATGTTAAAATGTGAAAGGTATAAAATCTCAGAGTAAGAAAATTCTCTCCTTTATAAAAGAAATGAGTAAAGTGGCTTCCCTTTTAGATAACTTTTTCAGAACCCTGGAAAATAACTATGACACACACTAATCTGATAGGGCATTTATTCAAGAAGCAACAGAATTCCAATAAGAACAGGGAGTTTTGTGGTGTTTTAACTTTTCCTAGTTATGTCTATGCTTTTAAGTAGCACAATTCACCTGAAAAAGAATAGACTGTATTCTTGGTGAACACCAGAAACCTTGCAACTACCAGAGAGGGCCATTTCAGAGTTTCATTCCCAATAAATCTGTTATGTTTTGACATACCTGTTGGTACTCCTGAAGGTCCTACTTCAAAAAAAATCTGTATTTGTCCTAACAAGGAGTATTCCTTTGAGCTGCCAGAAGTATTAAATAACAGTTAATGCAAACTATAGACTAATTAAAATCTTATAAGGGAAAAATGGGGAGTGAGGGTGTTTTGAAAGGAGCCAGAGATCAAATTGCCAACATTCATCAGATCATGGAGAAAACAAAGGAATTCAGAAAAACATCTACCTTTGCTTCATTGACTACACTAAAGCCTTTGACTGTGTGGATCACAACAAACTGTGGGAAATTCTCAAATTAATCAGAGTACCAAACCACCTCACTTGTCTCCTAAGAAACCCGTATGTGGGTCAAGAAGCAACAGTTAGAATAAGACATGAAACAACTGACTGGTTCAAAATTGGAAAAGGAGTATGAAAAGGCTGCACACTGTCACCCTACTCCTTTAACTTCTGTTCAGAGTATATCATGTAAACTCCAGACTGGATGAGTTACAAGCTGGAATCAAGATTGCCAGGAGAAGTATCAACAACCTCAGATACACACATGATACAACTCTATTGGCAGTTGAAGAAGAGCTAAAGGGCCTCTTGATGGAGATGAAAGAGAGAGAGAGTCAATTCCTAGGCAAGTTGATAAGAAATCTTGGGTCTTCAAGGAGGAGAAACAAGTCCAGGGCTCTCAAGGAGAAGACGGGGGTCTGGATTTCTCAAGGAGAAGAAAAGGACAATTTTTTTTTTCTGATAAACCCAGAGCTGATGATTTCACAACAAAACAACTCTTCTTGCTCAAGGAGATGTTTTTCCTTAAACTCTGTACCAATGATTACATAACAGCAATGTATCCTGCTTGAGGACATGTTTCTCCTTATTGAGAACCTTCTGACTAATCCTGCATCTTCATATGTAATAGCATGGGAGTAGGTCTGGTAAGGTCTTTCTAGTGTTAGTTCTAATCACGTTGTCTTAAAATGTATATTGTGGGAGTGAGTCTGGTAATACCTCTACAACCTTGAGACATTCTTTTCATTTATTGTAATAACCAATTAAAAAAGCATATAGCTCCCTTGCTAAGACTAGCGAGGGGGGCACTCTCTGTAGCCCTTCTGATGTCTATGTCAGAAGCTTTCACTTTAATAGAATTCTGTTACACAAAAGTCTTTGCGTGATCAAGCCTGGTCCCTGGCCCCAAAGATAAATCTTCTTCAGAGATCACAAATCCAACATCATTCACTGTACGCTATCAAGAGGAGAGTGAAAAACCTGACTTAAAACTCAATATTCAAAAAACAAAGATCATTGAATCTGGTCCCATCTTTTCATGGTAAATAGATGAGAAAAAAGTGGAAACAGTGGCAGATTTTGTTTTCTTGGGCTCCAGAATCACTGCAATGGTGACTGCAGCCATGAAATTATAAGACAATCTCCTTGGAAGAAAAACTATGGCAAACAGATAGTGTATTAAAAAGCAGAGACATCAATTTGCCAAAAAGGTCTGCATAGTCAAAGCTATGGTTCTTCCAGTAGTCGTATACAGATGTGAGAGTTGGACTACAAAGAAGGCTGAGTGCCAAAGAATTGATGCTTTTGAACTGTGGTGCTGGAGAAGACTCTTGGAAATCACTTGGACTCCAAAGGGATTAAACCAGTCAATCTTAAATGAAATCAACCCTCAAGAAAGAAGAGAGAAAGAAAGGAGAGGAAGCAGGACAGGATCTGCACCTCTTGTGAGGAGTGTAGGAGAGGTTTTTGCACGCAGGGAAGCCCACTCACTGATGGGGAAATCATTTGGGACAGAAGGGAAGCATCTGAAGCTTTTGAAGGAGGATGAAAGAGCTGATCTGTGGCAGACAGAACAGAGTGAGACCTACACAGATGATCTGTACCAAAGCTCTGTACAACCAAGACTGGGACATGTGTTTGCCAGTTCACAGTGGGGGCTGAAAGCTGGAACATAGGGATTGGAGACCAAACTCAGGAGGAGGATTGCTAGAGGGAGAGAAGACAGCCAGAGGGGATGAAAGGGAGGACACTCACAGCCAGGAATCCTTGTGGAAGAAACCAGACTCCACAGAAGCAAGGCGCCACTGCTGAGCGACATGCAGGGGATGGAGCCGCCACTGCAGCGCCACTCTCCCTGGATGACAGCGCCCTGACCACCAGGCACTAGTAAAAGCTCCCACCATGTCTGGCCTTCTGGTGCTGGCTGCCAGGATCTAGGATAACCTCCCCCTAGGACCAGATCTCTTGCACCCATGGCAGCTGGCTTTCCTGCACACCTATTGCCACCGAGGCCCCCGTGACTCAAGGAGTCATGCCACCTCTGCACCCTGTCCTCACCAGAGCAGACCGCTCCAGGGCAGTCTTGGGAGCAGGCTCCCGTGGCTGGGCCCCAGACACTGGTGGGGTTAAAACAGGGCTGAGGCCTAGGGGTGGAGTGACTAAGGAAGAGGAACAAAAATCTTTCCATGCAGTTGCAAAAGCCACAACTTAAATTCCCAAGGTCACCTTAGTAAACCTTACATCCTTGGGATATCTGAATAGACAATGAATACTCCCACAAATGAAACCAATCCAGCTCTCGCAACTGTGGATTCAGGGGATTCATACATGTGGGAGTAGGTCTAAGCTGCCCTTGCAATGCACACAGAGAGACCAGAGACCTACCTAGAGGTTTTGGATGGCCTCCTGGGGAGGCAAAGGTTGGCTCTGACTCACGGTGGGGGCAAGGACACTGACAGCTAAGATACCAGGAAAATATAATTATTACTTTTTTATGTTTTGCTTTGCTATATTGTTGCTGTTTATTATTATTTGTTTTTATTTTTAGTTTCTTAAGTTTTAATATATTTTTATTTTTTATATTTCTATTTCAGTGTTACTTTTTAGTTGGTCTGTATTTTTCCTTGGTTTTTTCTTTCTTGCTTTTGTTCTACTTTGTTTTATATCTTTTGTCTTTGTCCTATTTGTTTCTATTGTTGTTGTTGTTTTATAACTAAGTGGTGTCTGACTCTTTGTGACCCCATGGACTATAACCACCAGGCTCATTTATCCATGGAATTTCCCAAGCAAGATTACTGGGGTGAGTTGCCATTTCCCTCTCCAGGGGATCTTCCTGACACAGGGGTCTTCTGCATTGCAGGCAGATTCTTTACTGTGTGGCACCAGGGAAGCCCCTATCTCTCTCTTTTTTTTGTAAAAAATCATTTTTGTGTTTGCTTTGCTTTGTTTGCTTTTTCCTTCAGTTTGCATTCTTCTTTTGTTGTTTGCTTTGATTCTGATAGTTTTGTTTTTAATCGTTTGATTTCATTTTGGGATTTTCATTTTTGTTTCTTATTTTGAATGTGCATCTGTTTCTTTGGGGCTTTCTTGCTTTTGTTTGTTTGATTTTGTTTTTACCATTTTTCTGGGGTACTGTTTGTCTCTTTTGTTTTTAATCATTACTGTTTGCTTATTTTTGTCTTTGCTATTTGTCTTGGGTTTTGTTTGTTTTATTCCCATACTTTTTTTATCTTCCTTTTTCCCTTTTTTGCCAGGCTGTGCAGTTTGCAGCATTTGGTTCCCAGGCCAGGTGTCCAGCCTGAGCCTCTGGGGTGGAAGCACTGAATCCAACATGCTGGAACACCAGAGAATTTCAAGCCACAGAGAATTTTAATCTGTGAGAGCTCTACCAGAAGTCTCCATCTCAACTCCAAGACCTGGATCCACTCAGCTCCCTGCAGGCACAGAACTAAATGTCCCATGCTATCAACAAGAAAGACAGGAACACAAACACACCAGTCAGCAGACGGGCTGTTTACAAGTCCACAGACACCCCAAAACACACCCTCTGATACTGCCCCGCCCTTGAGAGCGAGAAGATCTTGTTTGAACCACCAGAAAACAGGCTCTTGTCCTTCCCATCAGGAGCCTACACAAGCTGAACCAATCTCACCCACTGGAGCAAGATGCCAAAAGCAAAAAGAATCATTGCCCTGTAGACTATAGAAAGGAGACCTCAAATACAATGAGTTAGACAAAATGAGAAGACAGAGAAATATGTTGCAGATGAAGGAACAAGGTAAAAACTGACAAGACCAAATAAATGAAGAGGGACTAGGCAACTCACCTGAAAAGGAATTCAGAGTAATGATAGTAAAGATGATCCAAAATCTTGAAAATAGAATGAAGAAAATACAAGAAAACATTTAGCAAGAGTCTAAAGAAACTAAAGAACAAGTAATCAGTGATAAAGAACACAGTAACTGAAGTTGAAAATACACCAGAAGAAACCAATAGCAGAATAACTGAGGTAGAATGAATGAGCTGAATAAAATGGTGGATACACAGAACGGTGAAAATAATTGCCACAGAGCAGAATAAACAAAAAAAGAAAAGAAAAGAATTGATGTCAGCCTCAGAGACCTCTGGGATAACATTACATGCACCAACATTCAAATTATAGAGTTCCCAGAAGACAAAGTGAAAGCATCTGAGAAAATAGTTCAAGAGACTGTAGTAGAAAGCTTCCCTAACATAAGAAAGAGAATAGTCAGTCAGGTCCAGGAAGTGTAGAGAGGTCCATACAAGGTAAACCCAAGGGGAAGCATGCTGAAGCACGTATTAATCAAACTATCAAAAATTAAATACAAAGAAAAAATATTAAAAACAGCAAGGGAAAATCAACAAATAACATACAGGAAAATCTCCATAGGTTATCAACTAATATTTCAGCAGAAACTCTACAGGCCAAAAGTGAGTGACAGGATGTATTAAAAGTGATGAAAGGGGAAAACCTACAACCAAGATTACTCCATCCAGCTGAGTTCTCATCCAATTTGACAGAGAAATCAAAAGCTTTACAGACAAGCAAAAGCTAAGAGAATACAGCACCACCAGACCAACTTTACAACAAATGCTAAAAGAAGCTCTCTAGGTAGGAAATGCAAAAGAAGAAAAAGACCAACAAAAACAAACAGAAAGAAATTAAGAAAATGGTAATAGGAATATACATATAGATAATTACCTTAAGTTTAAATGGATTGAATGTTCCAATCAAAAGAAATGGACTGGGTAAATGGCTATTTTTTTAAAAAGACCTGTATATATGTTGTCTACAAGAGATCCACTTCAGACCTAGAGACACACAGAGACTGAAAGAGAAGGAATGGAGAAAGATATCTCATGCAAAGGGAAATCAAAAGAAAGCTGGAGTAGCAAAACTCCTATAGGACAAAATAGACTTTAAAAGAGACAAGGAAGGACACTACATAATGATGAAAGGGTCAATCCAAGAAGATATAACAATTGTAAATATTTATGCATCTAATATAGGAGCACCTCAATACACAAGACAACTGCTAGTGTCCATAAAAAGGGACACTCGTGGTAACACAGTGATAATGGGGGGCTTTAACGTTCCCCTTACACCAACAGGTAGGCTATCCAGACAGAAAGTTAATAAGCAAGTCAAACTTTATAGGACATATTAGAACAGACAGACTTAATTGTTATTTACAGGATGCTCCATTCCAAAGCAGCAGAATACACTTTCTTCTCGCGTGCACACAGAACATTCTCCAAGGTAGATCACAACTTGAGTCACAAATCAAGGTTTGGTAAAGTAAACAATATTGAAATCATATCAAGAGTCTTTTCTGACCACACAACACTATGAGATTAGAAATTAATTACAGGGGAAAAAACTGTCAAAAACACAAACACATGGAAACCAAATGATGTGCTATTAATAAACCAAGAGAACACTGAAGAGATAAAAGAGGAAATAAAAGAATACCTAGAAACAAGTGACAATGAAAACACAATGACCCAAAACCTATGGGATGCAGCAAAAGCAGTTCTAGAAGGGAAGTTTATAGCAATACAATTCTAACTCAAGAAACAGTAATAATCCCAAATAAACACACTAACCTTATATCTAAAGCAACTAGAGAGAAGAGAAAACAAAGCCCTAAGTTAGTAGAAGGAAAGAAATCACAAAGACTAGAGCAGAAATAAGTGAAATGGAAATGAAAAAAAATTGCAAAGATCAATAAGACTAAAAGCTGATTCTTTGAGAAGATAAGTAATATTAACAAATCATTACCCAGACTCATCAAGAGAAAACAGAGAAGCTGCAAATCAATAAAATTAAAAATGAAAAAGTTACAACTGACACTGAAAAATACAAAGGATCATAGGAGACTACTATGAGCTTCACTACTACTGCTGTGTGACAATCAAAGGGACAACTTGGAAGAAATGGACAAATTCTTAGAAAGACACTGAACCAGAAAGAAATAGAAAATACCAACAGACCAATCGCAAATAATGAAGTTGAAACTATGATTAAAAATCATACAGTAAACAAAGGTTCAGGACTAGATGGTCACAGGTGAATTCTATCAATCACTTAGCGAAGAACTAACACCTATCCTTCTCAAACTCTTCCAAAAATTGCAGAGAAAGAAACACTCCCAGGCTTATTCAATAAGACCACCATCACGCTGATTTAGAAAAAAAACAAAAATATCATAAAGAAGAAAATTACAGGCCAACAACACTGATGAAGATAGACACAAAAATCCTGAATACAATACTAGAAAATGAATCCATTAACACAGAAAAGGGATCATATACCATGATCAAGTGGGATTTATTGCAGGGATGAAGGATACTTTGATATGCAAGGCAATCAATGTGATATCCTATATTAACAAATTAAGGAATGAAAGTTATATGATCATCTCAACAGATGCAACAAAGCTTTCAACAAAATTCAACACCCATTTTATTTTTATTTTTTTAATTTTCTTTATTTTATTGTGTTGGTTTTGCCATACATTGACATGAATCCACCATGGGTATACATATGTTCCCCCTCCAGAACCCCCCTCCCTCCTCCCTCCCGATTCCCTCCCCCTGGGTCATCCCGATGCATCAGCCCCAAGCATCAAACCTGGGCTGGTGATTGATTTCACATATGATAATTAACATGTTTCAATGCCCTTCTCCCATATCATCCCACCCTTGCCCTCTTCCACAGAGCCCACGAGACTCTTCTGTACATCTGTGTTTCTTTTGCTGTCTCGCATGCAGGGTTCTCATTACCATCTTTCTAAATTCCATATATATGCATCAGTATACTGTATTGTTTTTCCTCTGGCTTACTTCACTCTGGATAATAGGCTCCAGTTCCCTTCACCTGAGTAGAACTGATTCAAATGAATTTTTTTTTAATGCTGAGTAATATTCCATTGTGTATA
>ML664227.1:1238393-1258407 GCA_007570785.1 Antilocapra americana
CCATCTTTATCTCTTTTCACTGCCTTTATTTTAAAGTCTACTTTATCTGATATGAGTATTGCCACTCCTGCTTTCTTTTGGTCTTTATTCGCATGGAATATCTTTTTCCAGCCTTTAACTTTCAGTCTATATGTGTCCCTAGGTTTGAGGTGGGTCTCTTGTAGACAACATATATAGGGGTCTTGTTTCTGTATCCAATCGGCCAATCTTTGTCTTTTGGTTGGGGCATTCAGCCCATTTACATTTAAGGTAATTATTGATAAGTATGATCCTGTTGCCATTTATTTTATTGTTTTGGGTTCCAGATTATCTATCCCATCGGTGTTTCCTATCTAGGCAAGTTCCTTTAGCATTCGTTGGAGGGCTGGTTTGGTGTTGCTGAATTCTCTCAGTTTCTGCTTGTCTGAGAAAATTTTGAATTCTCCTTCAAATTTGAATGAGATCCTTGCTGGGTACAGTAGTCGGGGTTGTAGATTGTTTTCTTCCATGACTTTAAGTATGTTTTGCCATTCCCTTCTGGCCTGAAGTGTTTCTATTAAGAGATCAACTGTTATCCTTATGGGATTCCCCTTGTGAGTTATTTTTTGTTTCTCCTTTGCTGCTTTTAAAATTTGCTCTTTATATTTGATATTTGTTAATTTGATTAATATGTGTCTTGGGGTGTTCTGCTTGGGGTTCATTCTATTTGGGACTCTCTGTGTTTCTTGGACCTGAGTGGCTATTTGCTTTCCCAATTTAGGGAAATTTTCAACAATTATCTCTTCAAGAATTTTCTGATGGTCTTTCTGTCTTCTTCTTCTGGGACTCCTATTATTCGAATATTGGTGCGTTTAATATTGTCCCAGAATTCTCTAAGATTGTCCTCATTTCTTTTAATTCTTTTTTCATTTTTCCTTTCTGTTTCATTTATTTCTGCCATTCTGTCTTCTGCCTCACTTATCCTGTCTTCTATCTCTGTTATTCTACTGTTCGTTCCCTCCAGGGTGTTTTTTATCTCATTTATTGCATTATTCATTGTATTTTGAGTCTTTTTCATTTCTTCTAAGTCCTTGTTAAAGCTTACCTGCATCTTCTCAATCCTTGCCTGCAGGTTATTGAACTGCAGCTCCAACTTATTTTCCAGGTTTTGGATCATTTTCACTATCATTATTTGGAATTCTTTGTCAGGTAGATATCCTATCTCTTCGTCTTTTGTTTGGTCTAGGGGATATTTATCCTGTTCCTTTACTTGCTGGGTATTTCTCTGCCTTTTCATCTTGTTTATCTTGCTGTGTTGTCCCTTTATTGTGGGGGTTCCTCACTATGGGAGGGGTTGGATGTGTGGTTTGTTGAAGTTTCCTGGATGGGAAAGGTTGTGTGGTGTTCTGGTGGATGGATCTGGGTTTCCTCACTGTTACTAGCAATGGAGTGTCCAGTAAAGAGTTTTGAGGTGTCAGTGGACTTGGTGTGACCTTGGGCAACCTGTGTATTGAAGCTCCAGGCAGTGTTCCTGCATTGCTGGAGAATTTGCTTGGTATATCTTACTCTGGAGCTTGTTGGCCCTTGGGGGTTGGTTGGTTTCAGTTTTGGCATGGAGGAGTTTGATGAGTTCCTATCGATTAATTAACTCTTGGATCCAGGAGTTTTCTGGAATTCTCAAGGTCTGGGTTTAGCCTCCTGTCTTCCAGTAGCCTCAGGGCTCTTTTATCTCTGCACTGATGGTGGCAGAACCTCTAGTTTAGTGATGAGACGTTTCTTCACAGTGAGGGACACCCTGTCAGGTACACAGAGTTACATGGCATGGACCAGAAGGAGAAGAGAGGAATCCGATGGTGAGGGAGTGAAGTGGCCAGTGATTGCTCCCCTGTGTGCCCTCCACAGCCTGGATCCCTCGGAGATGTTCACAGAGTTATTCCAAAATGAGAAGAGGGTGGAAGGAGACAGAATTGACCAGAGAGAGAAAAGAGAGAGTCAGATGGACAGAGACAGATCCAGCCAGTGATCAGTTATTTCAGTGTTCTTCACAGCTCGTAACACTCAAGGAGAGTCCCAGAGTTGGGTAGAAAATATACATGGGAAGGGGATGTTGAAGGTGTCTTGGTAGGAGAAGAAAAAAGAAAAAGGAGAGACAAGAATGGGGAGAGAGCAGTCAAGCCAATGATCTCACTCCCAGGTAACAATGGGTACTGGAGCTTGGATCCTTAAAGGTACAAAGTTGATACCAAATACTAATAAGCAAAGACTAAAAATCTAGAGTAAAGACTGGATTCTCAAAAATACTATTACAAAAGAAAGAAAGAAAGAAAGATAAAGGAGAAAATTAAAAAAAATCAGTTAAAAAAATTTAAAAAGGGGAAAAAGTGGAGATATAAAAGGTAAGAAAAGAAATAGGATGGAGAATGCAATAAGGGAGAAAGAGGAGATTTTTTAAAAAATGGAAAATAAAAATAAAGGAAAAGAAAGAAAAAAAACAAGGTTATAGGGGACTTAAAAATTCTAAATATATATATATATATAAGTTTTAAAAATTTAAAAGATGTTCCTAGTACAGTTATAACTAAGGCTTTCTCTGGTGCTGATGCGTACAGCGAGGGGTCAGTTCATTTTCAGATAATTCCGTGGTCCGGCTTGTATTTCTCATGGTCTATAGACTCCTTTCTATGCAGTCTGCGCCACCTGCAGAGATTTAATCTGCTACTCCTGTCAGTTCCAAAGCTGTTCCCTCTGCTTGCTTTAGCGTCTTCTGTTTGCTGGTCTTTAAAGTGTCTGTTCAGCGCTTTGGGGTTTGCCCCACTCCTGGTGAGTGCGCTTCCCCCGCCCCCTCTGCTCAGGCTCTTTGTCGTCCGCCCGGCACAGTTGGGGGGGTGCGGCTTCTCCCCTCCCCCGGCCCAACTGCTCGGTTTTCTCCGCGTGCAGCTGAGCACGCCTTCTTAGGTATGTAGAGCGCCGATCCGTCCAGACTCCCCAGAAGTCTTGGTTAGCACCTAGCTCTGCTCGCAATTTGGCGGCGGAAGTCTCGCAGGGGCTGGGTTATGCCCGCTGCTCTCGGGTGGAGGCTGGGCCGGTCCGCAGCCCACAGCCGCCCAGCTCCACCCGGCCAGTCACCTCTCTGCCGACTCTGCATCCCCCTTTGTTCTGTGCGCGGGCCTGGGGGGGGGGGGGAGGGGGCGCTCTTCCTGAGGGGTTAGGTCCCTTGGGCTGCTCCGTTCCCTGAGTGCCTGGCCCGCCCCTCCCTGAGCAGGATCAGTCCGCTTTGGCTAGTCGGGGGTGAGGCGCCTGGGGTGCTGCTCCACTGTGCCTTGCAGCCAGAGACATACCTTGCAGGGCTTAACTATTAATCTGCTTTTACTCCCAGCTATCTTGCTCTCCAAGATTCACTGCAGATCTGCCAGAGAGAATGCTCCCTCGTATTCAGAAACCTTTCTCCTCTTTTTTTCCTCTTTATTCCAGACTCCCCTTCCGGGTCGGATCCCCGTCCCCAACACTTTGTCTCTCCCTTTCTCCTCTGCCTTTTATAAAACAGCTTGAACATCTGGAAGTTCATGGTTCACATATTGCTGAAGCCTGGTTTGGGGAATTTTAAGCATTACTTTACTAGCATGTGAAGTGAAGTTGCTCAGTCATGTCCAACTCTTTGCGATCCCATGGATTGTAAACTGAAAGCCTCCTCTGTCCATGGAATTTTCCAGGCAAGAATACTGAGTGGCCTGCCATTTGCTTCTCCAGGAGATCTTCCCAACCTGAGAACTGAACTTGCATCTCCTACATCTCCTGCGTTAGTAGACAGATTCTTTACCCCGAGCACCTGGGAAGCTCAAGATGGGGCTTAGCCTAGACTCTTTGCAGAGCATGACTTCTGTGCCTGACCATAGCCTGGCACTGGTGAGCTGGGCTGCCCGGGGGAGAGCTGTTACCCCAGGGAACCACGGAAGAGTATGTGAGAACTCCAAGCGGGCTGTGACTTCACTGAGTGGGGTCAGTCCAACAGTATGCCAGGCACATCACAGAGTGAGATTATTTATACATTCATTTTAAGATTAAAGGGGTTTCTCTAGACTGACAGAGCTTGGGCTTCCCAGGTGGCGCTAGTGGTAAGGTACGCGCCTGCCAATGCAGGAGACATAGACTGAGAGAGAACTAACATGCTGGCCAGTGGTCGACTCGAAACAAATTTGTTAGCTCCACCCTGAGGGTGGGAAGCTGGGGCCCAAGCTTTTCTCTTCTCTTGCAGCTACCTTCCTCAATATTTCCTCTGCAGCTGAACGGGCTGGCAGGCAACCTGCAATGAGGCCCTGCTCAGAAGACCCCCACCTCTGCTGGGCCTCCTGGCTCCTGGGATACCTCAGTCTCCTTCTCAGTGAGTGACCTGGGCTCCTGGGGAGGGAGGGATGTCAGATAAAGCCAGCAAAGCAGGACCCTTGGAGGGCTCTTTAGGTTTTGATGTCTTTGTTGAACAAAAAGGGGAAATAACTCTGTTATACATTTTCAAATGCAGTGTACTTGGTTTAGAGCCCCAGAGTGCAAGGAAAGAATACTATGGCCTCTTGACTATGTGGCAAGTCTGGGACCCCTGAACTCAAGCAGCCTTGTCTGCATTAATAGGACCATTTCCAGGGAGGTGAGGTTGCTTCTGCTGCAGTAACAGGGAAGCCAAGAGAGCCTGCCCAGGGTCCTGAGGAGAGGGAGAGAGACAAAGAACACGGCCCCTTGGGGCAGAGGGCAAGGGATTGAGGTTCTTCTGGTCTAGACTCAGAGGGGCCCTGGAAGCTTATCCAAGACATTGTGGAGGAGGAGGCCGACTACAGCCCCAGGTCTAAGCCAGAGGGAGCATCTCGAGTCAGGCTCCTGGGGCTTCTCTGCTAGAAAGGGCCATAGCAAGCACTCTCCACCAGGGTCGGGGTGCAGATCCTGGCAGAGCTTCACAAAGGAGAGGGTCCTTGCAGTCTCCAGTTTATCTCCAAAGAGTCTATAAATTTTGCATTCCACCTCTGTGTTAGTTTTCATTTTCAAAAGTTGAAAAATTACCTCCCAGTAAAACAAATTCTCTGGGAGGGTGCCCTCTATAATGCAAAGCACTGTTTTAGGGGAACATCCTAGAAACAATGAATCTTCACATCAATTTGGAAATGATTGAACAAGATAGGAAGTTTCTGTATAGTGAAGTCTTAAAAAAAAAAAACAGTCTACCAATTGGCTGGGAGGTATTTCTAATTTTTGATAGTATCAGATACATGGATTTCCATCAGTAAAATGCAGAAAACTGTGTATGATAAAATCCTCATCTTGTAAATGAAATAGTAATCTTTGATATTTAAAATCAGCTGTACACACATGTATTTATGAGAGTTGGAGAAAATACAGAAGAAAATGTAATAGATGACTAACAGGGGATTAAAATGGGGGGAAAGTTCGGAGGTGGGAGAAGAAAAAGTGGAGAGAATAAGCAGTTGAAGAAAAAGAGGAACTGAAAGAAAAAGAGAATGTCCTAAAGAAGGGTGTGTACTAAGCAATTTTCCTTCAGTTAAAAATAAATTAATTTAGAAAAGTCACAGGAATGAGGGTGATACATCTATAAATTTATGAAAGATTAGATATTTGTACATATAAAAATTAAATACAAATGAATAAAGAGAAGAAGAAAATATAGTGGATTGTGAATTCTGGATAAAATTAAACAAATTAGAGAGCTTTAGTTAAACCAGGCCAACTTATGTTAATAAAGGTCATTGAAATAAGGACTATATCCCATTTAACTAGATTGCGTCTGTCTACTGTAAAATGTAGACTTTCTTCACTTTTCCAGTGTTACTTAACTGCAAAATATGTTCAAAATTATAGTTTTACCTAAAGTCTGGGACTAGAAATTCACAAATAAAAAGTAAAGAGATGGAGACAAAGTGAGGTAAAGGGAGAAAAAAAGAGAGAGAAATGGCTCGAATTTCTCATGTTAGAGATGAGACGATCTACACACAGAGACAGGAAATGACTTTCTCAGGGTCACCCAGGATCTGGGAAGGAGTGGAATTTGTTCCCCCTTAGCCCCAGCCTCCATGGTCCTGAATGAGATGGACACGTCCCAGTGGAGGTTGGGCACCCTGGGTGAACTGGAAGAGGCATCATTGGAAGGAACATTAAATAGCTCTACACATTTGGAAGGGTGGGTGGTGAGGAGTGATGCTGTGGGTGAAGTATCTTTGCCTTATCATTCTTAAAATCTTTAACCTTTTTCTGGACATGAGTTTGGAAGTCATGGGAAAGGAAGCTTAAAGGTAAGTTCAGTTCACACTGGAATTTCCCAGAGACACAGAAGCTACTGGTGAGGTCCTGGGGAGGTGCACTCACCATAGCATAGTCTCCTTCATGCCCTCAATGTGTCCCTCTACTGGCAGAACACAAAGAAGAAAGGGTCCCTACCATCACTGACACCTAGAGAGAGTCATGGAGATGGAGCAGACAGTGCAAAGGTACAGGTGGGTTTGATTATGAGTTGAGAGAAAATGGCTTTTGATTTCCTGGTGTGATGACGAAGGAAGGGTCAGAAATGTGAACACAATTTTATGTTGATTTTTAAATTTTATGTCATTTAAATAAACTTTACTCTCTTCTTTATAAGAACAGCCTTTCTGGCTTAATTTTCTTCTACAGGATTAGACCTTTTGTAGTTCACAATGCTCTTACTGTCTGCCTTCTTTTTCCACGTCTTCTTTCATCTTCCTCCCAGCTGGTGCTCACCACCAGCCTCTGGGTCCACCATCCCTGCAGCCTGAGTGATGAGCCTCCTCTCTCCCTGGTTCTCTCGTTTCCAGAAAGTGTAGGGTCTGTTGGGTCTGCTGTTGAACTCTCCACTGGCCACAAGTCCCTGCTCTGCTGTGTGAACATGCTAAGTGCCTTCAGTCATGTCTGACTCTGCAACTCCATGGACTGTCACCCACCAGGATCCCCTGTCTGTGAGATTCTCCAGGCAAGAATACTTGAGTGGGTTACCATGCCCTCCTCCAGGGAATCTTACTGATCCAGGAATCAAACCTGCATCTTTTATGGCAGTAAAATTGAAATGCAGGTTCTTTCCAGTGCCACCTAGAAAGCTACTCCCTGCTCTGCTAAAGCCCTGTAATTACTTGTGTCCCCTTTCCCAGGAGAGAAAGTTGGAGGATGAGCCTCCAGGAGCTGCTCAGATCCTGGTGATGAGGCAGCAGTGGTGGGAGCGGAGCCTGTGGGGAGGACAGGGACAAAGTGGGGAGCTGGTGGGAGCTCCTGCAGGGGAGAAGCGCTGGGCTGGGAGAGGGGAGCCCCAGTGCCAGGTGTGGCTATGCCCGGTGTGAGCCAGCACAAGTTCACCCTCTGGGGAGCCTCCTCCTCTGTGACAGGAGGGGCCTGGGCAGATGCTCCCCTAAGGGCCTTCCCAGCTTGATGCTCTGTCCCCAGAGGACTGTCCTGTGTGCACATCAAGGCCTCTGCTCCGTACCTTCATCCCTTGTTTCCTAGTCCTGTGTCACGAAAGGGACTGAGAGCAATGGACCTGTTCTGGGTACCTTCAAAGAGGAGACTCCGGGCATTACTGTGGTCACTTCTCGGCCCTGCGTGGAATGAGGGATGCTCTTCTTCAAGCATCCCCTTTGGAATCCAGTCTGGCCCTCTGTTTTCTCTGCCTCTGCTCCTGAGAGGGCCGTTTAGACCACCTCCTGAAAGACATCATCTTTCACGGTCTATGGAACTTTGTTTGCACACCATGCTCTGAAAGTATAGTGAAGCAGTGTTAAGCCTAATGTAAGGCTCCAGTCCTGCGAGGGGAGCTGACGGGACTGGGATGGAGGCCCGACCCCAAGGAGATGCCTAATTCAGTGAATAAGTAATTAAATAAATACAAAGGACTACCTGAAATACACATATATATCAATACTGGCCTGAGTTATTCTCTGCTTCTAATGAGAGCCAGGAAGGGGTATAAGTACAATAGAGGAAGGCAGGCTTGATATGAAGAGAACTTACTCATGTGGAGAGAGGACTTTTTTCCCTGACAGGCAGAGGCCGACCCAGGAGGATCCTGACCTCCTGGAAAAAGCAAATTATTGTTCCCTTCGTGATAAGGCTGTTCTGCATTACTTTCTCTGGTCCTGTTGTCCTACCCTGTCCCCAAAAAGGGCAGAGGGTATCCAGTCCCTGGGGCCTGTGTCTGAAGAGGGAAGGTGGGCTCAGGATGGGGTGGCCCTGGGGGGAAATGCCCACTGGTCACAGCTCTGCAGGAAGGTGATCGAGGAAGGCCCGCTGCAGCCTCTCGGGGACTGGGTCGGGAAGTGCTGACTCTGGGGCAGGGACAGCAGAGCTCTCTAATGCTCACTGCTCACTCTCATATCCAAGTCCCTGGCAGTTAACCAGGGCCTTGTGACCAGTGCTGGCCAGAAAGCAAGAGCAGAGAGCACACTACTTCTGGACAGAAGTGTGATCCTCCTGTTCCCCTCCCTGCTGTGGGGCTGGGCGCCTGTGAGGACACTGTGGGTTCCTCGGAGGTGGTGGAGCCTCCTCTCTGTGTGACGGGAACCCTCCCTCGCTCTTTCATGGGGACCCATGGTGGGGATATAAACTCCTTTTGTTCAAAGACCTTGAGGTATTTTAACAG
The DNA here is from genome assembly GCA_007570785.1 of Antilocapra americana. Lineage (NCBI taxonomy): Eukaryota > Metazoa > Chordata > Mammalia > Artiodactyla > Antilocapridae > Antilocapra > Antilocapra americana. Next base: position 1,246,990 of record ML664227.1, read on the forward strand.
CTTGTTACACAGCGCAGCCTAGCCTCTCCTGACTGCGACACTGCCTAGAAGCAAGAAGGAGAACAGCATTTATATTTGTGTTAGGTATTTACTGTTGTGTAGCCTGTCCCCCAAAAGTTAATGCCTTAAACACCATCAGGTAGAGTGTCACATTTTCTCTAGGCCAGGGCCCAGCTGGGTCCTCTGGCTCAGGGTCTCTCAGACTGAAATCAAGGTCTTGACCGAGGCTGCATCAGCTCAGGGTCATCTGGGAAAGATCTGCTAGCAGGCAGCTCCCGTGGCCGTTGGACTGAGGGCCTCAGCCCCTCCCTGGATGTTGACCAGAGGCTCCCTCAGTTCCTGTTACATGGGTCTCCCCGACAGGGCAACTGACAGCATGGTGCTGGATTCCGCAGAGCAAGCAAGGGGGAGAGTGAAAGAGGGAGAGTGTGCGAGAGTGTCAGCAGGAGGGAAGCCGGAGTCCTGTGTGACATCCGTCGGGTCTGCTGCGGTCCATTCCTGAGAGGAGTCACTCGGTGCAGCCCACACTCCAGGGAAAGGGGTTGAACAAAGGTGCGAACGCAAGGAGGCAGGGACATAAGGAGACGTTTTAGAAGTGCCTTCTACAGTTATGCACCTAATTAGTGCCTGAAAATGTGCTGGGTGCTTTCACTTGTAATGTCATTTAACTTATACTGACCTTATGAGGTCGGTAAGGGAATGTCAGGTTAGCAAATTTATGTACCTATTCAATGTTAAACTTCATCTGAAAGACAACTTGATTCCAAAAGTTATTTCAGTTAATTTTACCTGGCTGTCTTACTGCTGCTGCTGCTGCTGCTGCTGCTAAATCATTTCAGTCGTGTCCGACTCAATGCGAACAGAGAGACGGCAGCCCACCAGGCTCTCCCATCCCTGTGATTCTTCAGGAAAAAATACTGGAGGGGGTTGTCATTTCCTTTTCCATGCATGAAAGTGAAAAGTGAAAGTGAAGTCGTGTCTGACTCCTAGCGACCCCATGGACTGCAGCCCACCAGGCTCCTCCTTCCATGGGATTCTCCAGGCAAGAGTACTGGAGTGGGGAGCCATTGCCTTCTTTGGCTGTCTTACTAGAACCAAGGAATTATCCTGGGTGGATTTCTTTACAAAGAGGTTTGTGTAGGTTCTTTCCTTTATTATTGATGAAAAACACATATTTCCAGTTTCCAATCCTTTAGGCATTGGCAGCACTGGGGCCAAGGGTTCTGGAGCATGTGGTTCTGAAGCTCAGGATTCTGGAGCCTGTGTTCCCCTGCAGGGGATCCGAGGAGGTTCTGTTTTGTTTCATGTGATCAAGAAGCAAGAAGCTGACCCAGTGGAGGTCGCTTGGGGCTTTGGCCCTGGATTAAACTACAGTGTCCTGCTGAGAGTCCACCGTGGGGCAGACACTCCAACCTGGGTCAGCCTCCAGGACAAGTACCAGCTGAGGGTCCACGTGCCCAACAACTTGTCCCTGAGGATTGAGAACCTGACCTCTGAGGACAGTGGAGAGTACCGGGCGCGAATGAGCTTCCCTGGAGGAATGGAACATACCCAGGTTTTCCTCCTCACCGTCTATGGTAAGTGACACCTCCTCACCCCACTCCATGGCTTCCCTCCTGCTTTCGTCCTGGGAGGGTCACATAGACCCCCATTTTGTAAGGTTTTATTTAGACCCCAACCTTCAGACCCTGTTTTCTCACCTATCAATAAGGTGTGCATGATAGCCACAAACGGAGAGCAGACTGGAGATTCACAAAAGGGAGAAAATCACTTCAGAATTTTGAGAGAGGAAAATGGGAAATTTATGTGATAACATTAATTGTTCTTTCTAAAACTGAGTTGCTTAATTTCTCTATTTGTTTTCTATTACTACTCTAACAAACTACCAGAAAAACTTATGGCCTTAAAACCTCTCAAATTGATTATATTGCCATTTATAGATCATAAGTCAGACTTGGGTCTCATGGGGCAAAATCAAGGTGTTGGCAGGCTTGTATTCCTACCTGGTGACTCAGGGGAGAACCCATTTCTTGCCTGTCCCATCTTCAAGTGGATACCCGATTTCCTTGGCTGGTACCACCCCCTTCATTCATCTTCAAATCATTAAATTCATCTCACATTGCATCCATCCGATCTGTTCTTCTGCCTGTTTTTTTTTTCACTTTGTTTTTGATGAGAAGTATTTAATTTTTTTTACACTATGCCTTTTACTGTGATCTGTGACAAATAAACAGATTCATTATTGTAGTTAACAATGAGAGCAACAACAACAGCTTGATAGCAACAAGCAAATTTTTTTTAAAAAATTAAGAAGTCCTTGAATATTTGCAGTTGCCAAAACACACAGATACAAAATACATAGATATATCAAGTGGGTTCTTAAATTATAATAAAGTTTATATTAACTATATAGTATTATTTTTCAAAAGAACTATAGGTAATTTTCATATGTGTGTGTGTGTGTGTGTGTGTGTGTGTGTGTGTGTGTGTGTGTGTGTGTATGGACTTCCCCAGAGGCTCAGCAGTAAAAAATCGAAAATCCGCCTGAAGTGCAGGAGCCACAGAAGACATGAGTTCCATCCCTGGGTTGGGAAGATGCCCTGGAGGAGGGCATGGTAACCCACTTCAATATTCTTACCTGGAGAATCCAATGGACAGAGGAGCCTGGTGGGCTGTGGTCCATAGGATTACAAAGAGTCAGACACAACTGAAGTAACTGAGCTTGCACATATGCTAATGAAACCATCACCATAACTTATGCAAAAACTCAGATTCATCCCCTCCAAAAGCTTCCTCCTGCCTTCTTAATTTGATTGTTGTTGTTGTTGCTTATGTAACAGCACAAAATTATGTGTAGTCTACAGTGTTATCAATATTATATAGTATTGGTAACTTTAGGCACTGTGCCGTACAGTAGACCTCTAGGATTGATTCACCTTGTGTAACTGAACCTTTGTCCCTTTTGACTAATAGCTACCCATTTCGCCCTCCTCCCAGATCCGTACAAGAACCCTTCCACTCTCCACTTCTATAAGACTGATAATATTAGACTCATCATATAAGTGGGTTCATGTAGTATTTGTTCTTCTCTCTCTGACTTATTTTACTTAGTGTAATGCCCTACTGCTTCATCTATGTTTGTCCCAAAAGGCAAAATTTCCTTCCTCTTTAAGTTTGAATAATATTCCTCTAGATGAAAGTGAAAAAGGAGAGTGAGGAAGCTGGCTTAAAACTCTATATTCAAAAAACTAAGCTCATGGCATCGGCTTCTATCACTTCATTGCAAGTGGATGGGGGAAAAGTGGAAACAGTGACAGAGTTTATTTGGGGGGGTTCCAAAATCACTGCAGACAATGACTGCAGCCATGAAATTAAAAGACGCTTGCTCCTTGGAAGAAAAGCTATGACAAACTTGGCATATAAAAAGCAGAGACATCACTTTGCAAACAAACATCCATCTAGTCAAAGCTATGGTTTTTACAGTAGTCATGTATATATGTGAGAATAGTTGGACCATAAAGAATGCTGAACATCAAGGAATTGATGCTTTCAAATAATGTTGCTGGAGAAAAGTCTTGAAAATCCCTTGGACAGCGAGATCAAACCAGTCAATCCTAAAGGAAATCAACCCTAAATAGTCATTGGAAAGACTGATGCTGAAGCTGAAACTCCAGTACTTTGGCCACCTGATGCAAAGAGCCAGTTCTTTGGAAGTGACCTGATGCTGGGAAAGATTGAGGGCAGGAGGAGAAGGGGGAGACAGAGGATGAGATTTTTGGATGGCATCACCGACTCAATGGACATGAGTTTGAGCGAACTCCGGGAGACAGTGAAGGACAGGGAAGCCTGGCATGCTGTATATACAGGGGGTTGCAAAGAATTGGACATGACTTAGTGACTGACCAACAACAATATTCCTTTGTATGTATATGCCACTGGCAACATACATTTAGTTTGCTTCTATGTCTTATATATTGTAAAAATATTGCAGTGAACATGAAAATGCAGATATATTTTTGAAATCCTGATTTCAGTTCCTTTAAATATATACCCAAAGTATAATTGCTGAATCATAGAGCAGTTAAAAGTCATAGTAAAAGTTATGGTTTTTCCAGTAGTCAGGAAAAACTCCATGGATGTCAGGCATGGAGTAGTAGTCAGGTATGGCGAGTCAGATCACAAAGAAGGCTGAGCATTGAAGAACTGATGCTTTTGAACTATAGTGTTGTAGAAAACTCTTGAGAGTCCCTTAGACTGCAAGGAGATCAAACCAGTCAATCCTAAAGGAAATCAGTGCTGGAAATTCATTGGAAAGACTGATGCTGAAGCTGAAAATTCAATACTTTGGGACCTGATGCGAAACACTGACTCATTGAAAAAGATCCTGATGCTGGGAAAGACTGAAGGCAGGAGAAGAGGACGACAGAGGATGAGACAGTTAGATGGCATCACTGATTTGATGGACATGAGTTTGAGCAAGCTCGGGAAGTTGGTGATGGACAGGAAAGCCTAGCTTGCTGCAATCCATGGGGTCACCAAGAGTTGACACGACTGAGCAAATGAACAACAACCAATAGTTATGTTTTTAATTTTGAGAAACTCTCTACTATTTTCCAAAATGGCTGCACAGTTTACAATCCCTCCAACAGTTTATGAATATCCTTTTTTCTCCAGACCATCATCAACACATCTTTTTTTTTCCTTTTTGATAGTAGCCATTACAACTTGTATACTCATTGTGGTTTTGGACTTCCCCTGTGGCTCAGCAGCAAAGAATCTGCCTGCAGTGAAGTAGACATAGGAGATGTAGGTTTGATACCTGGGTCAGGAATATCCCCTGGAGGAGGAAATGACTCCCTGCTCCAGTAGTCTTGCACACACTGTGGTTTTGATTTTCACTTTCCTGGTGATTAATAATGTTGAGTGATTTTTCATATACCTGTTGGCCATTTTTATATCTCCCATTAACAAATGTCTATTCAGTTCTTTTCCCCATTTTTAACTGGACTATTTAGGTTTTTTCTATTGAGTTGTATGAGTCCCTTATAAAATTTGGATACTAGCCATTTATCAGATATATAGTTTGCAGCTATTTTCTTCCATTTTTGTAAGTTTCCTTTTCACTCTGTTGATGTTTCCCATGCTGTGCAAAACCTTTTCAGTTGAATATAATCCCATTTGTCTATTTTTGTTTTATTGTCTATGCTTTTGTTGTCATATTCAAACAATTATTGCCAAGGCCAGTGTCAGGAAGATTTTTCCCTTTGCTTTCTTCTAAGAGTTTTACAACCTCCATTATTACTTTTAGGTTGCTAATCAATCTTTAGTTTATTTTGTGTATGGTGTAAGGGTTTAATTTCATGCTTTTTCATGTGAATATCCTGTTTACCCAGCATCATTTACTGAGAAAACTTCTCTCTACCCATTGTGTTTTCCTGGTTTCCTTGTCAAAGATCAGTTGACCATATATGCATGGGTTTATTTCTGGGATTTTTATTCTGTTCCATTGGTTTATAGGTCTGCTTTTATGTCTGTACCATACTGCTTTAAAAACACTGTGATATACTTTGAAATAAGGAACTGTGATGCCTCCAGTTCAGTACTTCATGCTCTAAGTTGCTTCTGATATTTGGGATCTTTTGTGGCTCTATATGAATTTTAATATTTTTTTCTCTTTTTGTAAAAATTCCCTAATTATATCCACACAATTTGAATAGAATCTATATTGCTTTGGTACTGTGAACATTTCAACAATATTAATTTCCCAGATTCATGAACATGTAATATCTTTCTATATATTTGTGTGTTTGCAAATTTCTGTCATCAGTGTTCATAGTTTCTGGTGCACAGACCTTTAGATCCTTAGTTATGATTATTCCTAAGTATTTTATTCCTTTTTTTTTAATTTTCTTTACTTTATTGTGTTGGTTTTGCCATACATTAACATGAAATCGCCACGGGTTTACATATGCTCCCCCTCCAGAACCCCCCTCCCTCCTCCTTCCCTCCTCCCTCCCCCTGGGTCATCTGGGTGCACCAGCCCCGAGCATCAATCCTGGGCTGGCGATTGATTTCACATATGATAATTAACATGTTTCAATGCCCTTCTCCCATATCATCCCACCCTTGCCCTCTTCCACAGAGTCCACGAGTCTGTTCTATACATCTGCGTTTCTTTTGCTGTCTCTCATGCAGGGTTCTCGTTACCATCTTTCTAAATTCCATATATATGCATTAGTATACTGTATTGTTGTTTTTCCTTCTGGCTTACTTCACTCTGGATAATAGGCTCCAGTTTTGTCCACCTGAGTAGAATTTATTCAAATGAATTTTTTTTTAATGCTGAGTAATATTCCATTGTGTACATGTACCACAGCTTTCTTATCCATTCGTCAGTTGATGGGCATTGAGGTTGCTTCCATGTCCTGGCTATTGTAAACAATGCGACGATGAACATCGGGGTACACGTGGCTCTTTCAATTCTGGTTTCCTCGGTGTGTATGCCCAGCAGTGGGATTGCTGAGTCATATGGCAGGTCTATTTGCAGTTTTTTAAGGAATCTCCACACTGTTCTCCATAGTGGCTGTACTAGTTTGCATTCCCACCAACAGTGTAAGAGGGTTCCCTTTTCTCCACATCCTCTCCAGCATTTGTTGCTTGTAGACTTTTGGATGGCAGCCATTCTGACTGGTGTAAAGTGGTACCTCATTGTGGTTTTGATTTGCATTTCTCTGATAATGAGTGATGTTGAGCATCTTTTCATGTGTTTGTTAGCCATTTTTATGTCTTCTTTGGAGAAATGTCTGTTAAGTTCTTTGGCCCACTTTTTGATTGGGTCGTTTATTTTTCTAAGTGGGATTGTTTTCTCATTTTCCTTTTCAGATAGTTCATTGTTAGCGTATAGAAGTGCAAAACATTTTCATATGTTGATTTTTTTTTCTTTACATTATCATGTTGGTTTTGCCATACATTGACATGAATCTGCCATGGGTATACATGTGTTCCCCTTCCAGAAGCCCCCTCCCACCTCCCTCCCACCTCTCTCCCGATTCCATCCCTCTGGGTCATCCTGGTGCACCAGCCCTGAGCACCCTATATCAAGCATCAAAGCTGGGCTAGTGATTCATTTCACATATGATAATTTACATGTTTCAATGCCATTCTCCCATATCATCCCACCCTTGCCCTCTCCCATAGAGTCCAAAAGACTGTTCTATACACTGCATCTCTTTTGCTATCTTGCATACAGGGTTATCATTACCATCTTTCTAAATTTCATATATATGCATTAGTATACTGTATTGTTGTTTTTCCTTCTGGCTTACTTCACTCTGGATAATAGGCTCCAGTTTTGTCCACCTCAGTAGAATTTATTCAAATGTATTCTTTTTAATGACTGAGTTGTATTCCATTGTGTATATGTACCACAGCTTTCTTATCCATTCGTCTGTTGATGGGCATCAAGGTTGCTTCCATGTCCTGGCTATTGTAAACAATGCGACGATGAACATCGGGGTACACGTGGCTCTTTCAATTCTGGTTTCCTCGGTGTGTATGCCCAGCAGTGGGATTGCTGAGTCATATGGCAGGTCTATTTGCAGTTTTTTAAGGAATCTCCACACTGTTCTCCATAGTGGCTGTACTAGTTTGCATTCCCACCAACAGTGTAAGAGGGTTCCCTTTTCTCCACATCCTCTCCAGCATTTGTTGCTTGTAGACTTTTGGATGGCAGCCATTCTGACTGGTGTAAAGTGGTACCTCATTGTGGTTTTGATTTGCATTTCTCTGATAATGAGTGATGTTGAGCATCTTTTCATGTGTTTGTTAGCCATTTTTATGTCTTCTTTGGAGAAATGTCTGTTTAGTTGTTTGCCCACTTTTTGATTGGGTCATTTATTTTTCTGCTGCAGGAGTTGCTTGTATATTTTTGAGATTAATTGTTTGTCCATTGCTTCATTTGCTATTATTTTCTCCCATTCTCATATGTTGATTTTGTGTTCTGCAAATTTGCTGAAATTACTTATTAGTTCTAAAAGGATTTTTCTGTGGAATCTTTAGATTTCTCTACATACAAGATCATGTCATTTGCAATAAAAATAATTTTACATCTTCATTTCCAATTTGGGCTCCTTTTATTTCTTCTGCTTGCCTGATTGCTGTTGCTAGAACTTCCAGTCCAGAGTTGAACAGAAGTAGCAAACAGACACACTTGCCTTGTTCCTAATGTTAGAGGAAAAGTTTTTAATCATTCACCACTGAGTTTGATGTTAGTTGTAGACTTTATATATGGCCTTTATTGTGTTAAAATAACTTCCTTCAAAATTCTTAATTTGAGAGTTTTTAATCATGAAAGAGTACTGGTTTTTGGCTTATGTTTTTTCCACATCTATTGGTGCTTTCAAATAATGTTGCTGGAGAAAAGTCTTGAAAGTCCCTTGGACAGCAAGGAGATCAAACCAATCAATATTCAGGGAAATCAATTTTGAATACTATTGAAAGGACTGATGCTGAAGCTGAAGCTCCAGTGTTTTGGTCATCTGATGCAAACAGCTGACTCATTGGAAAAGTCCCTGATCCTGGGAAAGACTGAGGGTGGAAGGAGAAGAGGGCATCAGAGGGTGAGATGGTTGGATGGCATCACCAATGCAATGGACATGAATATGGGCAAACTTTGGGAAATGGTGAGGGACAGGGAGGCCTGGCATGCTGCAGTCCATGAGGTCACAAAGAGTTGGATACAACTGGGTGGCTGAGCAACATGGTAGTTTTATTCCTAGTTTTTTAAGGAATCTCCATAGTGTTTTCCATAGCGATTATATCAGGTTGCATTCCTGACAACAGTGCAAGAGATATATCTTTTCTCCCCACCCTCTCCAGTGTTTATTGTATGTAGATTTTTTGATGATGGCCATTCTGACCTGTGAGGTGATACCTCAATGTAGTTCTGATTTGCATTGCTTTCAGTTCAGTTCAGTCACTCAGTTGTGTCCAACTTTTTGTGACCCCATGAACCACAGCACACCAGGCTTCCCTGTCCATCACCAGCTCCCGGAGTCCACCCAAACCCATGGCCATCGAGTCAGTGATGTCATCCAGCCATCTCATCCTCTGTAATCCCCTTCTCCTCCTGCCCCCAATCCTTCCCAGCATCAGGGTCTTTTCCAATGAGTCAACTCTTCGCATGAGGTGGCCCAAGTATTGGAGTTTCAGCTTCAACATCAGTCCTTCCAATGAACACCCAGGACTGATCTCCTTTAGGATGGACTCATTGGATCTCCTTGCAGTCCAAGGGACTCTCAAGAGTCTTCTCCAACACCACAGTTCAAAAGCATCAATTCTTTAGGGCTCAGCTAATACTGAGCAATTTAGAGCATCTTTTCATGTGTTTGTTGGCTTAGTACTGCTTTTGCTTCCTTCTGTGTTTTATTTTTTTTCCTTTTCTTTTACTCAAGGTATTTTCTTATTCCCTTATGATTTCTTCTTTGACCCAGTGGTTGTTCAAAAGTGTGTTGATAATTTCCATGTATTTGTAAATTTTCCCGTTTTCCTTCATTTATTGTCTTCTAATTTCATTCCATTGTGACTGGAAAAGATATTTGATATAATTTCTTAAATCTTAAGTATTGTTTCATGGCCTAACATATGATGTATCCTGGAGAATATTCTGTGTGCACTTGAAAAGAATATGAATTCTACTGCTGCTGAGTATAATATTCCATTTGTTAGGTCCATATGGCCCTAATAATATATGGTTCTTAGGTCCATTTGGTCTATAGTATAGTTCAAGTCTACTGTTTCCTTAATTTCCTGTCTGAATTTTCTGTCCACTCTTAAAAGCAAGGTATTCAGCCCACAATCACTCTATTGCTATTTCTTCTGTCACTGTTTGCTCTACATATCATAGGTGCTCTGATGTTGAGTCCATAAATATTTATCATTGTTATATCTTCCTATTGAACTGACCCTCTTTCATTATGTAATAACTTTCTTTGTCTTCATGACAGCTTTTGATTTAACGTCTATTTTGTCTGCTATAAGTGTAGCCACCCACACTCTCTTTTGATTCCCATTTGCATGGAATATCTTTTCCCATCCCTCACATTTAGCTTATGTGTGCCCTTAAAACTAAAGTGAGTCTCTTGTAGATATCATATATATATATTTATATAATGTATGAATCTAATACATCTAGTTGAATCTTATTTTATTCATTCAGTCACTCTATGTCTTTTATTGGGGAGTTTATTTATATTTAAAGTAAGTGTTAATCATAAGAATTTACAACTTCATTTTTGGTTTGGGGGGATACTTTTTTACTGGAGTATAATTGCTTTACAATGTTGTGTTGCTTTCTGCCATACAACAATGTGAATCAGGTATAAGTATACATATATCCCGTCCTTCTTGATCCTCCCTCCCACCCCACTCCCATCCCAGCCCTCTAGGTCATCACTGACCTACAGCTGAGTTCCCTGGGCTCTACAGCTGCTTCTCACAAGCTGTCTATTTTACACATGGCAGTGTATATATGTCAACGCTGCTCTCTCAATTCATCCCACCCTCTCCTTCCCCCACTGTGTCCACAAGTTCATTCTTTACATCTGCATCTCTAGTCCTGCCCTGCAAATAAGTTCATCAGTACCATTTTTCTAGATTCCACATATATGTGTTAATATACCATCTTTGTTTTTCTCTTCCTGGCTTATTTCACTCTGTATAACAGGCTCTAGGCTCATCCACCTCACTACAACTGACTCAGGTTCATTGCTTTTTATGGCTGAATAGTATTCCATTGTATATATGTACCACAACTTCTTTATCCATTCATCTGTTGATGGACAGCTAGATTGCTTCCACGTCCTGGCTATTGTAAATAGTGCTGCTATGAACATTGGGGTGCATGTGTCTTTTTTTAAAGTTTAATTATTTTTTAATGCTTGGAGTAGCTTCATTCATAATCACTCCAAATTAGCAACAGCCAAGATGTTTTGCTAAAAGACAGCTATGAAAAACAAACACATTTTTTAAACGTTATGTCATATCTATACAAGGGAATTCTAGTTGGCAATAAAAGTAACATACTTGATGCATGCAACAGGTGGATGAGTCCGAAATGTATTTTTAAAGTGAAAAAAGTGGAGGAGAAACTAAGATGGCGGAGGAATAGGACGGGGAGAACACTCTCTCCCCAACAAATGTACCAAAAGAACTTTTAAAGGCCGAGCAAACTCCAAAAAACAGGAACTGAATGCTGGCAGAGGACATTGGGCATCTGGAGAGGCGACCCATTGCCGACATGAGGAGTAACAGTGAGGAAACCTAGACTCACCCACCAGAAAACCACACAAGCCTTTCCATCCAGGAAACTTCAACAAACCACGCATCCAACCCCTCCCATAGAGAGGAATCCCCACAATA
>ML664227.1:1263407-1379405 GCA_007570785.1 Antilocapra americana
TAGATCAACTAGACAGAAAAGTAACAAGGAAATTCAAACTTTAAATGAAACAATAGACCAACTAGACCTAATTGATATCTATAGGTCATTCCACCCCAAAACAAGGAATTTCACCTTTTTCTCAAGTGCACACGGGACCTTCTCCAGGATAGATCACATCCTAGGCCATAAATCTAACCTTGATAAATTCAAAAATATTGAAATCATCCCAAGCATCTTTTCGGACCACAATGCAGTGAGATTAGATATCAACTACAGGAGAAAACCTCTCAAAACTTCCAACATATGGAGGCTCAACAACACACTGCTGAATAACCAACAAATCGCAGAAGAAATTAAAAATGAAATTCAGTTATGCATGGAAACGAATGAAAATGAAAACACAACAGCTCAAAACCTATGGGACACTGTGAAAGCAATGCTAAGGGGGAAGTTCATAGCAATACAAGCTCACCTCAGGAAACAAGAAAAAAATCAAATAAATGACCTTACTTTGCACCTAAAGCAACTAGAAAGGGAAGAGATGCAGAAGCCCAGGTCTAGTAGAAGGAAAGAAATCTTAAAGATCAGGGCAGAAATTAATGCAAAGGAATCAAAAGTGACCATAGCAAAAATCAACCAAGCCAAAAGCTGGTTCTTTGAGAAGATAAATAAAATTGACAAACCATTAGCCAGACTCATCCAGAAACAAAGGGAGAAGAACCAAATCAACAGAATTAGAAATGAAAACGGAGAGATCACAACAGAAAACACAGAAATACAAAGGATCATAAGAGACTACTATCAGCAACTATATGCAAATAAACTGGACAACTTGGATGAAATGGACAAATTCCTAGAAAAGTACAACTTTCCAAGACTAAACCAGGAAGAGATAGATAATATTAATAGACCCATCACAAGCATGGAAATTGAAACCGTAATCAGAAATCTTCCAAAAAACAAAAGCCCAGGACCAGATGGCTTCACAGCTGAATTCTACCAAAAATTTAGAGAAGAACTAACACCTATTCTACTCAAACTCTTCCAGAAAATTGCAGAGGAAGGTAAACTTCCAAACTCATTCTATGAGGCCTCCATCACCCTAATTCCAAAACCCGGCAAAGATGCCACAAAAAAAGAAAACTACAGGCCAATATCACTGATGAACTTAGATGCAAAAATCTTCAACAAAATTCTAGCAAATAGAATCCAACAACACATCAAAAAGATCATACATCATGATCAAGTAGGCTTTATCCCAGGGATGCAAGGATTCTTCAATATTCATAAATCGATCAATGTAATACATCACATTAACAAATTGAAAAATAAAAATCACATGATTATCTCAATAGATGCAGAGAAAGCCTTTGACAAAATTCAACATCCATTTATGATAAAAACCCTCCAAAAAGTAGGAATAGAAGGAACATACCTCAACATAATAAAAGCTATATATGACAAACCCACAGCAAACATTATCCTCAATGGTGAAAAACTGGAAGCATTCCCCCTGAAATCAGGGACAAGACAAGGGTGCCCACTCTCACCACTACTATTCAACATAGTTTTGGAAGTTTTGGCCACAGCAATCAGAGCAGATAAAGAAATCAAAGGAATACAGATTGGAAAAGAAGAAGTAAAACTCTCTCTGTTTGCAGATGACATGATCCTCTATATTGAAAACCCTAAAGACTCTACGAGAAAATTACTAGAGCTAATCAGTGAATATAGCAAAGTTTCAGGATATAAAATCAACACACAGAAATCCCTGGCATTCCTATACACTAACAGTGAGAAATCAGAAAGAGAAATTAAGGAAACAATTCCATTCACCATCGAAACAAAAAGAATAAAATACTTAGGAGTATTTCTACCTAAAGAATCAAAAGACTTGTATATAGAAAACTATAGAACACTGATGAAAGAAATCAAGGAGGACACAAACAGATGGAGAAATGTGCCATGCTCGTGGATTGGAAGAATCAATATAGTGAAAATGAGTATACTACCTAAAGCAATCTATAGATTCAATGCAATTCCTATCAAGCTACCAGAGGTCTTCTTTAAAGAATTAGAACAAATAATTTCTCAATTTGTATGGAAATACAAAAAACCTCGTATAGCCAAAGCAATCTTGAGAAAGAAGAATGGAACTGGCGGAATCAACCTACCTGACTTTAGGCTATACTACAAATCCACAGTCATTAAGACAGTATGGTACTGGCACAAAGACAGAAACATAGATCAATGGAACAGAATAGAAAGCCCAGAGATAAATCCACGCATCTATGGACACCTTATCTTTGACAAAGGAGGCAAGAATATACAATGGAGAAAAGACAACCTCTTTAACAAGTGGTGCTGGGAAAACTGGACAGCCACTTGTAAAAGAATGAAACTAGATCACTTTCTAACACCATACACAAAGATAAACTCAAAATGGATCAAAGATCTAAGCATAAGACCAGAAACTATAAAACTCCTAGAGGATAACATAGACAAAACACTCTCTACTATAATCCAAAGCGGGATACTCCATGACCCACCTCCCAGAATACTGGAAATAAAAACTCGAATAAACAAATGGGACCTAATTAAAATTAAAAGCTTTTGCACAACAAAGGAAACTATAAGCAAGGTGAAAAGACAGCCTTCAGAATGGGAGAAAATAATAGCCAATGAAGCAACAGACAAACAATTAATCTCAAAAATATACAAACAACTCCTGCAGCTCCATTCTAGAAAAATAAACAACCCAATTAAAAAGTGGGCCAAAGAACTTAACAGACATTTCTCCAAAGAAGATATAAAAATGGCTAACAAACACATGAAAAGATGCTCAACATCACTCATTATCAGAGAAATGCAAATCAAAACCACAATGAGGTACCACTTTACACCAGTCAGAATGGCTGCCATCCAAAAGTCTACAAGCAATAAATGCTGGAGAGGATGTGGAGAAAAGGGAACCCTCTTACACTGTTGGTGGGAATGCAAACTAGTACAGCCACTATGGAAAACAGTGTGGAGGTTCCTTAAAAAGCTGCAAATAGACCTGCCATATGACCCGGCAATCCCACTGCTGGGCATATACACCGAGGAAACCAGAATTGAAAGAGCCACTTGTACCCCAATGTTCATCGCTGCATTGTTTACAATAGCTAAGACATGGAAACAACCTAGATGCCCATCAACTGATGAATGGATAAGAAAGCTGTGGTACATATACACAATGGAATATTTTCAGCATTAAAAAAAAATTCATTTGAAGCAATTCTACTCAGATGGACGAAACTGGAGCCCATTATCCAGAGTGAAGTAAGCCAGAAGCAAAAACAACAATACAGTATATTAACGCATATATATGGAATTTAGAACGACGGTAATGAGAACTCAACATGCGAGACAGCAAAAGGAACGCAGATGTATAGAATAGACTCGTGGACTTTGTGGATGAGGGTAAGGGTGGGATGTTATGGGAGAAGGGCATTGAAGCATGTTAATTGTCATGTGTCTAATCAATCGCCAGCCCAGGATTGATGCTAGGGGCTGGTGCAGCGAGATTTCCCGGGGGGGAGGGAGGAGGGAGGGGGGTTCCGGAGGGGAAGCATATGTAAACCCATGGTGATATCATGACATTGTATGGCAAAAACAAGTAAAAAAAATAAATAAATAAAAATAAAGAAAGAAAGAAAGAAAGAAAGAAAAATAAATAAATAAAGTGGAAAAAGCCACAACCAAAAGACATGGGTCTCTTTGAATTGTGGTTTTCTCAGGTGTGTGCCCAGCAGTGGAGTTCTGGGTCATATGATAGCTGTATTTTTAGTTTTTAGGGAACCTCCATACTGTTCTCAATAGTGGTTGTGTCAGTTTACATTCCCACCAACCGTGCAAGTTCTCCACACTCTCTCTAGCATTTATTGTCTGTAGATTTTTTGATGATGGCCCTTCTGACCTGTGTGAGCTGATACCTCATTATAGTCTTGAGTTGCGTTTCTCTACTAATGAGCGATGTTGAGCATCTTTTCATGTGCTTGTTGGTCATGTGTATGTCTTCTTTGGAGAAACATCTATTTAGGCCTTCTGCCTATTTTTTTTATTTTTTTAATTGAGCTGTTTGTATATTTTGACGATTAATCTTTTACTGCTTCACTTGCAAATATTTTCTCCCATTCTGAGGGTTGTCTTTTCATCTTATCTATGGCTTCCTTTGCTGTGCAAAAGTATTTAAGTTTAATTAGGTCACATTTGTTTATTTACAAATGCCATCTTGTTTAATTATTTTCTGTTTCATAGTTCTTTTGGTCCATTATTTCTCCCTTACTATCTTCCCTTGTGACTTGATGATTTTTCTGTATTAATGTATTTTGGTTTTTACCTCTTTTTCTTGTATGTATCTTTTTTAGGTGTACTCTTTGTGGTTACCATGCAGCTTAGATAAAACATGCTTATAACAGCCTGTTTTGAACAACTAATTTAATTTCAGTCACATACAAAAGCTCTAAACTTTTACTTCTACTCACACACACACATTTTATTATGTCACAATTTAAATTATTTTATATTTTGTACTAATTAGCTTATGTACATAGCTATTCTGAATATTTTTGTCTTTAACTGTCATATCAAAGTTAAAAAGTGGTATATGCACCACAATTACAGTATTATTGCAATATTGAATATTATATTTATCTATATTGTCAGTGAGATTTGTACTTTCATATGATTTTATATCTTTTTAGCATCTTTTTATTTCAACTTTAAGAGCTCCCTTTGTTTTTTGTTGTTGTTGTTGTCCCCTTATTTTTATTTATTTTTTTTTAATTTTCTTTATTGTGTTGGTTTTGCCATACATTGACATGAATCCGCCATGGGTATACATATCCTCCCCCTCCAAAAACCCCCTCCCTCCTCCCTCCCAATTCCCTCCCCCTGGGTCATCTCGGTGCATCAGCCTCGAGCATCAGCCCTGGGCTGGCGATTGATTTCACATATGATAATTAACATGTATCAAGGCCATTCTCCCATATCATCCCACCCTTGCCCTCTTCCACAGAGTCCACGAGACTGTTCTATACATCTGTATTTCTTTTGCTGTCTCGCATGCAGGGTTCTCATTACCGTCTTTCTAAATTCCATATATATGCGTTAGTATACTGTATTGTTGTTTTTCCTTCTGGCTTACTTCACTCTGGATAATAGGCTCCAGTTCTGTCCACCTGAGTAGAACTGATTCAAATGAATTTTTTTTAATGCTGAGTAATATTCCATTGTGTATATGTATCACAGCTTTCTTATCCATTTGTGAGTTGATGGGCCTCAAGAGCTCCCTTTGGCACAGCTTATAAGGAAGCTTTAATGAGGAAAAACTCTCTCAGTTTTTGCTTGTCATGGAGAGTTTTTATTTCTTCTTTTTTAAAGAACATTCTTACCAGGTATAATGATCTTGGTTACCAGTGGGGTTTTTTCAGTACTTTGAATACATCATTCTATTCTCTCTTGGTCTATAAGGTTTCTGCTGAGAAATCTGATGATATTCTTATAGAGATTCCCTTATATATGATAATCTTCTCTTGCTATTTTCAAAAGTCTGTCTTTATCTTTGAATTTTGAATATTCAGTTACTATGTGTCTTGATTTATACTTCTTTGATTCTACTATCATGGGACCTTTGGGCTTCATGAATCTGAATGTCTATTTACTTGCCCAGACTTGGGAATATTTCAGCCATAATTTCTTTAAATAAATTTTCAACATTTTTTTCTTTGTATTCTCTTTGGAACTCCCATAATGTGTGTATTGATTTTCCTATAGTATCTCATAGATTTTTTTCATTCTTTTTCCTTTTCCTACTCTAACTGGATAATTTCAGATGCTCTATCTTTGAGTTTGTTGTTTGTTTCTTCTGTTTGATCAAATCTGCTGATGAGACCCTTTATTTGAATTTTTAATGCAGTTGTTGTAATTTTAGAACCAGAATTTCTGTTTGGTTGTCCTGAATGATTCCCATCTCTGGGTTGAACTTCTCATTTTGGTCACAATTTGTTTTCCAAATTTTGCTTAGTGGTCTGTCTGTGTTCTTTGGTAGTTTGCTGAGCATATTTAATATGACGATATTGAATTCTTTGTTAGACATTTTATAGATCTCTATTTCTTTCTGATTGGTTATTGGAGTTAGTTTTGCTCCTTTGATATTGTCATGTTTCCCTGATTCTCCATTCTTGTAGCCTTGCATTGGTGTCTGTGCATTTGAATAAGCAGTCTCTTCTTCCAGTCTTTTAGGGCTGGCTCTAAGGGAAACAAAGACATTCACTGTAAAGCTCAACAAGTGAGAGGCTTCAGCTGGTGAGGCATTTGGGATGCTGCAGGAGTACCTGAGGTTCTGGGTATAGGGCAGCATTGACCACCGCCTGTGGGTATATGTGAGAAATGGTTTTCAGGGCCATGTGTCCCAGTTGCTGTGATCTCCTTCCAATTATATTTGTTTGGAAAGGAACCCACCTGCCAACGCAAGAGACATAAGAGATGCGGGTTCGACCCCTGGGTTGGGAAGATCCCCTGGAGAAGGACATGGCAATCCAGTCCAGCATTCTTGTCTGTAGAACCCCATGGACAGAGGAGCCTGGTGGGCTACAGTCCATAGATCTACAAAGAGCTGGACACAACACAAGTGACTTAGCACACGTGCACGCACCCCCGAAGAGTGTCCTCACTGTTCTGTGTGCAGCGAGACAGAAGCCAGCTTCCCAGGCAGTGCCTCACTAATTATGGGGAAGCTAGACTGTCACTTTGCTACCTCTTTCTCCTGTGGGAAGGTCACAGTCTAGAGGTACCTCTGTCAGCACTGAGTCATGCTGGCGAGGGATCAAGGTGATGAGGGAAAGTGGAACTGTGCTTCTTACCCTTTCCCTGTGGCTCTCTTAGGATTTTTGGTCCATCAAGGTGCTGGAATCCCCCAACTGAACTCTGAAGATCTCATAGAGGTATTTCTGACCATGGATAGTTGTCAAATCATATACCCTGATGTCTTGCTGGCATCAGTGACTTCTTTCTCTTTCAAGGAAACTTATGGTTGCATTTTGCCCATCCAGATAATCCAGAATAATCTCACTATTCAAAGTCAACTGATTAGCAGCCTTCATTCTGCTACCTTAATTCCCCTGTTTCATGTAATATAACATATCTACAGGTTCCAGGGATTAAGACATGGACATCTTTGGGGGTCCATTATTCTACCATGATTTGGAAATCCAGGTGTAGTTGGTACCCAGTGAACACTGTCTTCTTTCTCAGAGCCAATCTGTTAACAGCCTCACTCAGAAGAGACATCACAATTTAGCTCTTAAATGCTACATGAGCACAGAGAAGGTTTACACGGCCATGCTTACTAAGGAACCCATTTAGTGAACACTGTCTTTCCCTGAAGATCCTCCCTGCCTAGGGAAATGTCCTTCTATGGAGAAGACAATTCAGAAGTCCCCATGGGATTGCTAAGGCAGCTTGTAAATCTCTCACTTTACTTCCTGTCTATACCACAAGTCCAGTGGTATGTTCTAACCATATTTGGAATTGTCATTCCTAGTTGTTACCACTGCATCTCCAACAAACGTCTCTATTTTTGGAAGCCTAGTGCCTTTCTCTGGCCTTCCAGAACTAACCAGATGTCCTTCCCCATAAGAGCTGTGCTGTCCCAAGCTTCATCTCAGCTGGAGACACAGGCCATACACCAAGAAAAGCCCTTCTGTCCCAAGGTCCCAAGCTTCTTCCTCTTCTGGGAAAATCCAATTTTTAAAAAATGATAGGCCCTAAGAAAATGGAATCCAAATTTTATTTTCTTGTGGATGATTCTTAAAGCTTGTGAAATCTAGTGAAATACATAGGGCCTAACCTAATGGCCCCATTCCAAGCTCTTGGTGAATATTTAGCTTTACGAAAATTATGTTTTAAGTATAAAATGCACCCACTTTCTTAATAGGAGAAGGAAATGGCAACCCACTCCAATGTTCTTGCCTGGGAAATTCCATGGACAGAGGTGACTGACAGGCTACAGTCTATGGGATCGCAGAGAGTCAGACATGACTCACTTTTGTTATAAGGCTTCCTTATATGCCTTGGCGTCAGTGAGGTAACAGGTATTAAACTGGGGCATGAGTCATTTGAATCAGTTCTACTCAGGTGGACGGAACTGGAGCCTATTATCCAGAGTGAAGTAAGCCAGAAGGAAAAACAACAATACAGTATACTAACGCATATATATGGAATTTAGAAAGATGGTAACGAGAACCCAGCATGTGAGACAGCAAAAGGAACGCAGACATATAGAACAGACTCGTGGACTCTGTGGATGAGGGCAGGGGTGGGATGATTTGGGAGAATGGCATTGAAACATGTTAAGTATCATATGTGAAATCAATCGCCAGCCCAGAGTTGATGCTCGGGGCTGCTGCACCGAGATTTCCCAGGGGGAGGCAGTCGGGAGGGAGGAGGGAGGGGGGTTCTGGAGGGGAAGCATATGTACACGCATGGCGATATCATGTCATTGTATGGCAAAACCAATAAAAATAAATAAATAAATAAATAAACTGGGGCATGTAAAGTTTTCCACGTATGCGAAGTTGAATTCTTCTGTTGCCTCCTGCCCCAGAGCCTGTGCCCTTTCCCCAGATTCTGATGGGGTCAGCATCCATCACACCAGACTGGTGCAACGTCACCCTGGCGTGCAGAGCCTCTGCGGCCACAGAAGACCTGAACGTGACCTGGGAGAGCAAGGGCCTCCCCAAAGAATGGGAGCGGAGAAGGACATTGGAACCAGCCCACAACTCGGGCATCCTGGCTGTGAACTTGCCCAGAGACCAGTCTAATGCCAGCCTCATCTGTGTGGTCAGCAACCCAGTGGAAAATAAAACTGCCTCCTTCGACCTTGGGGGAGTCTGCGTCCATGGTGGGTGCAATCTGCCAGAAGGGTGGAGAACTTTCAGAGCTCAGATTCTGGGGGTTCAGAGCTTTTCTTCCCACCATTTTGTTAGCACTGCTTACTACCTGGCCACTTCAGACAAGAGTCTAGGAAAAACATCCAACTTCTTTTTGCTTTTGAGTGTGTCTCACATCCATGACCTACTCTAAACTGCTTGACCCTGCTAGTCCAGGTAGTCGTTTTTCAGTACCTCTCTCCACCACTATCCAACATTCATTGTGCATTCAGCATGGTCTTTAGGAAAGTGATCGTACTGGGTCATTTGTGGCTTTTCCTCAAGTCTGACCTCCATGACTTCCTATGGGATGTCATGGAGGGGCTCAGACACTCCTCTGTCCACATTTCTGATCTTATTTGTACACTTACCACTGAATTCTTTGTTTGTTGTTCCAGACTGAGCCCTGCTTTGGCAAGTGTTTGCACCTCTGGGCATGTTGCTTCCTTGACCATCAGCCCTTCTTCACACTGTGTCCTCAACTTCCTGTCTTATTCTTCATGGAGGATTCTCCGCAGCCACTGCAGATATGTGGGCACGTGAAAATGCATTCACACATGGCCCTGCCCTAGGATAGGCCCCATGATTGGTCTAAAGATCTGCTAATTTGTCTAAAAATCTACTCTCGTCTTGAAATTTTCATAATTTTTTAACAAGGAGTCTGCCTTTTCATTTTGACAGAGCCCTGCAATAATGTAGCCATCCTGCCTTCAGGCATCGACTCCCTCAGGGTGTCTGTGGCCACCCCCATACTGCGTGGTGACTATCTGTTTATGGATTTGTCTCCTCCATGGACAGGGACACTATGAAGGCAGGAGCCATGGTTTGTCCCCCTTTGAATCCCTGTGCAAGCACAAGCTTCTCACCGAAGTTTATGTAATCGAAGTTGTATTGAATGAATGAATAACCTTATCCTGCGTGCGTTCTCCCCCTCTGTAAACCATCCTCCATGAGCTGGTGCAGGGGTCTGAAATGTCAGGATCCCTTAAAACATCTGTTCATTGGACCTCTCTACCCCAAGGCTAGAGTGTCAGGTAATTTTCAATACTCAGCATTACTGACAAACCCTCACTAATCCCCCTCACTTACATCTCCGCTCCGGACCCAGTCCTGCCTGCTGCAATAAAGTGCTGGCAACTCCCAGGGGCTGGCTTTAGATACTACATTTCCCAAATGTGGTATCCCTCCTCCCTGGAATGCTGTACCCACCTTGAATATCTGGGAAACTGCTCCTCATCACTCCAGGTCAGTTTCCATCACCTCCTCTGGAAGGCCCTCCCTGAGGACCTCTTTGCAAGGAGTAAATCTCTGTTTTACTGCCCCTCTGGCTAGCAGACTTTGATATTTTCTCAGTCCTCCCCACCCCATCTCACTCATCTCAGTGACCCTGTCACCAAGCAGGAGCTCAGGACCTGGTTGAATGAGTGAAACTGCCACACCGCTCCCTCTTCAGCTTCTGAACCAGGACTCTTTAGACTTTTCCACCTGCTGTCCAGGTCCCTTTGGCCGTGGATATCTCAAGCTCTCTCTTGACTTTAACTTCTTTGCCCCCTGTGTTTGAAAAAAAACAGATTCAGCCAAACAGGTCAATGCTGACCTCCTGCCAGGTGTCCTTAGGGCAGTCGCAGCTGTGTTACTGATCCTCGGAGGTGGACTGTGCCTTTGGAAGATACATGGGAAGAAGTGAAGACTGGAAGAGGCAGGTTACCCTTCTCCTTCCACATACACTCTTTCTTCACTGGATTCTTGACATCCTTTCTCCTACAATTTGTTGCCTGGAAATGTCCCTGCAGAGGGGTTAGTGGGTGTGGCCATGGTCTGTGTCCATAGCAGTGGAAGAGGGTACAGATTTCCAAGGCTCAGATTCAAGCCACTCTGCCTATCTCTCAGGTTCATGCTCTAGAGAGCATGGATAAGGTAAGAGCTGGGCACTGTGCTTTTCCAGGCCTGTCATTGCCCTGGCCTGGGTTTGTCAAATCTAGTCACTGATGTTTCTGTTCCTACTGCCTCTTTAACACTTTTCAGACAATCAACTATGTTAACTAAGAAAATTTACATTTGGGACAAATATACCTCGGGCACTTAGGGGAATTCATAAGTATTACGTGTCAATAGCACTGATTTTTTTCTGATTCTTCTAGAGCTCCTTTATCCCTCAGCTGTTTCAGGAACCCTTTGTCTTGCATTTCCAGGTTATCAGGGAAGAGCATCTGAAAGAAAAGTGACTTGTCACTACTATCTACAGTGAGGTCTATAAGCCAGCTCATGCCTTGAAGATAATTTAACTGAGGAAACAAGAATTGGCACTCCTAGGACACCTCCTCCAAGAGCTTGATCCCTGAAGACACCTACCTGTTCCACCTCTGGTCCAGTTCCAACTGCCTTTTGTCTGTTACCTGGGCCGATGTGGTCTTATTACTTCCTCTGACACCTCTCCAAGCTGCCCTCCTATTCAGGACCCTCACAGTTGCAGGATGAGCACTCCTCCTCTGCCATTGACTCAACTCCTGACCCCTCACCTTCTGAAGCTTTCCAAAGAAGACTTCTCTGACTGTGTTAATCCCCACAGCCTCTGTGTGGTTGGTGTGTGTCTTTCCTTGAGAACATGAGGCATGGGGACTGTGTGGAGATGGTCCATGCCACAGAGGAGGGAGTTATGACCTTGGTGTTGAATGCTAAGTTGGGGGTCAATGGAAGCAGCATGGGTAGGTATGGATCCGTAAAGGACTGGCCTGAGGATTTCTTTTCACCTTACGTAGAGCAAAGTGTGTGTGTCAAGCAGTCTGCTTGTACTGGGAAGACCATCTAGTGTACCTTATAAACTTCTTCTTGGTTCCTTGTGTTAACCTGGACTTTGGCCTCAACTTGGCCCATGGGCCCCAAACCCACCATCCTGTAAATTGGGAAGAAGAATTTGTAACTCTTTACCCTCTTCCAGGACTTAATTTTCTCAGAAAATAATCCTAAAACCTAGAAGTCAGGAATTGCATTCTTAGGAAAATAGCTCCAGCCTGTCCCTTCCTGGGATAGGGGTACTTGGTCATGATGATGAATGTGTAGCATCCTCTCACCATCCTTGATGAGGCTTCCAGGGAATGGGAAGAGTGAAGTTTGTAGGAAGATCTGAACCAGCCCTCTCTGGTCTTTTCTTTTGAAGAGTCCTGCTGGCCTCAGTCTAAAGGCCAGCCTCCTCTTGGCTCACTCGCGTCCCTTTGTCCAGAAAGATGGCTCCCTTGCCCTGCTCCTTGCTCCCACCCTGTCTACTGGAATCCTGTCATTCTGCCCAAAGCCCTCTTCCAAACCACATGTTCCGTGAAGCCTATCTGGTTCCCAAAGGTTTAGAAGTGGTCTCTCCTATATCTGACCTTTTCAAACACCTTGGAGGCCCTGACACAGTCTGCCCTGGACTGGTCATGAGTCTTCCCTGCTGGACTCACCTGGGGCTCCCTCTGGAGGGTGTTGGAGCCACAGAAAGCCAGTGCCAAGGAGAAAAGCACCTCTGTCTGTGACAGATCTGGGCAACCCTTCTTTCCAACTCCTGGGGGACTCAGCAGACTGAGACCAAGAGCAGAGGCTACAGAAGGTTTTTCTGGCAGTGAGTCCACGTGGAAGCAAAGATGGACCGTGATGACTTCCAGCAACCCCATCTGTCCCAGAGGTTAGAGGTGGGAATATCCTCACACCACCTCCAGCCTCACATAGCCCAAAGACCTGTTTCAGCTGCACTGCGGTGTGTGAGCACGTCTCCTTTCTCTGGGGGTCCTTACCTCCTGGAAGCCCGATTCCTACCTTGGGCCCCAGCTCTTGTGTACGAAGTGGGCTCAATCTAGTAGTGAGCTGCTGTGGTTTCTCAACCGACCCAGATTCTTGAGTCACTCAGTTCTCCTCCTTGCTCAGCTCAGTTCAGCTGCTGCATATCTGCCTTCAGACTGTATAAACATGGTTTATGCTGAGGACTTGAGCATCATGAAGCCTACTGGATGGTAAGAGGGGGAAGTGAGAAATCTGCAATAAGTCACGTTTTCTGATCTCCTGTCCCTCAGGTGCAGCAGAAACCTGAGGGAGAGATAGGCACCATCTCCTCACAGACTTCCTATGTAACTGGTCTTGCTGGGCATCAGTGCCCATAATCCCAAGAGCATTGTAAGATGGGACCATCCGGTAGCCATTCCCACCTCACCAAAAGTAGAAAAAATAAAATAAAATGAAGGGACCTGGGTTTTTCCAAACCTATAATGAACCAG
Organism: Antilocapra americana; assembly: GCA_007570785.1. Classification (NCBI taxonomy): domain Eukaryota; kingdom Metazoa; phylum Chordata; class Mammalia; order Artiodactyla; family Antilocapridae; genus Antilocapra; species Antilocapra americana. The sequence goes on from ML664227.1 coordinate 1,276,606, forward strand.
GGTTTGTCCCATGCACTTTAGAAATATTATTCTTCTAATCTTTATAAGGACCCTCTAAGGTTGGTATAATTATTCTCATTTGAATAACAGAAAACTGATATCTCAGACTAGTTGGTGGTAGAGCAAAACCTTAATCTAACAAAGTTCACAGCTTACCCCTTCACCATTAGTCACTGAAGACCTTGGAATTCTAGAGTACTCAGATGGGAATATCCAATTTTTCCTCTCCCAAGGATCTTGGACTCTGACTGAGGTGCTTCAATATCCTAATTGATATGGAGCAGCTGGTGGTTAAAAAGGGTTACTTCTGAAGTGGACAATGCACCTTGGTGGGTGGGAAACCATAGAATGAGAGAGCCTGACTTCTGATGAAGATGAGACATTTTAAGAGATGTTTCTGCCTCTTGCGTCTCTTTCCATGCAAGGTGTGTGGATGTGATCACCTCACCTTCAAACCAGCTTCCCCTTTGAAATGTTATTCATAAAATCATTCAACATTCCATAGGCTTTCCATAAGTCTATGTTTGCCTTTAACAATTCTGTGAGCAAAGATCCCCATTATATAGATGAAGACGTGTAACCCACAGATATTAGGTACATCCACAAAGTCTCATGAGTGTAATGATTTGGGTCACAGGGAATCATAATTTCATTCATTTTGACTCCTTCTTCTCCCCCATCCCAGACACCCAACCAACCACCGTGTGCCTTTGAGATAGTCCTCATTAAGTTTCTTGTATTCTGTTCTCTTATTCTTTTAATCTACCTAAAAGATCTACAGTTACATGACATCTTCATTTGGATATCTAGCATGTCTAAATTTGAACTCCCTAAACGTGCTTTCCATATACATCCATTCAGTAAATGTTATCTCTCTCCTTCATTTTGTTCTGGCTATCAAACCTTGGAGTCACCTTGACTTCATTCTTTTTTTTTTTTTTATTGTTTTTGCCATACATTGTCATGATATCACCATGGGTTTACATATGCTTCCCCTCCGGAACCCCCCTCCCTCCTCCCTCCCCCCAGGGAAATCTCGCTGCACCAGTCCCAAGCATCAATCCTGGGCTGGCGATTGATTAGACACATGACAATTAACATGCTTCAATGCCCTTCTCCCATAACATCCCACCCTTACCCTCATCCACAAAGTCCACGAGTCTATTCTATACATCTGCGTTCCTTTTGTTGTCTCCCATGTTGGGTTCTCGTTACTGTCTTTCTAAATTCCATATATATGTGTTAATATACTGTATTGTTGTTTTTGCTTCTGGCTTACTTCACTCTGGATAATGGGCTCCAGTTTCATCCATCTGAGTAGAATTGCTTCAAATGAATTTTTTTTTAATGCTGAGTAATATTCCATTGTGTATATGTACCACAGCTTTCTTATCCATTCGTCAGTTGATGGGCATCTAGGTTGTTTCCATGTCTTAGCTATTGTAAACAATGCAGCGATGAACATTGGGGTACAAGTGGCTCTTTGAATTCTGGTTTCCTCGGTGTATATGCCCAGCAGTGGGATTGCCGGGTCATATGGCAGGTCTATTTGCAGCTTTTTAAGGAACCTCCACACTGTTTTCCATAGTGGCTGTACTAGTTTGCATTCCCACCAACAGTGTAAGAGGGTTCCCTTTTCTCCACATCCTCTCCAGCATTTATTGCTTGTAGACTTTTGGATGGCAGCCATTCTGACTGGTGTAAAGTGGTACCTCATTGTGGTTTTGATTTGCATTTCTCTGATAATGAGTGATGTTGAGCATCTTTTCATGTGTTTGTTAGCCGTTTTTATATCTTCTTTGGGTTCATTCTTTTTTTATACCCCAAACTCTCTCAGCAAATACTGACTATCTTTTCATTTTATATATACAAACACACACACATAATATAACTGCCTGTCACTGCCCACTCGCTCCAATACGACCATTGTCTCTCACCTCCACCACTGCAACAATCTCACGGTCTCTCTGTTTCTGCCCTTGGTCCCTTAAAGACTATTCACAAAACACCATCAAGAGTGATCCCTTCAAACCCGTTTCATTTCATTACTCCTTACATGTTCCATAACCACATTAAATACTAGCTTACATGTCCTATAAATCAATAATATCTCAATAGAGCTGGAAAAAGTAGAGTATTTTGATGGCTAGCTTTGTGAAGTGTGACAACAAAGTATTTTTATTCTTCTGTATAATTTTTCAATGTTTTTCAAATTTTAGATAACCAAAATGGATTATTGATCACTGTGGATTATTCTTATCAGGAAAAATTTCACTTTTAAAAATTTGTTTGTCCTAATGCCAAAAGAGCAAAAGTGTGTTGTATTTGCAAATAATTAATGATTCTTGGTTACTTAGATCTGATTTCTGTATTTTTTAGTTGCAAACTGTATAAGATTTATAAGAAAACTTAAGGCTAATGATCTCAGAGTTTCCTTGTTATAAATATTTCAAATATATCAATATTTTAATGTTACTAATGTGCAGGCTTGAAAATCAAGCCAACTGTATTTTAAAAATAGTTTTATAGTTTTCTAAAACATAACTGATTAAAGCTCAATTGTATAAATATTTATACAATTTTCATTTAAGTTATACACTTAAATGAATATATAGTCTTTGGAATAAAGCTACTATTAACATCTGTGTGCAGGTTTTTGTGTGGACCTGCACAGAAGTTTTCAACTCTTCTGAGTAAATACTAAGGAGTACAATTGCCAGGTAGTTTGGAAAGAGTATGCTTAGTCTTTTAGGAAGCTGCCTTATGGCCTTCCAAGGTGCTGTGCTGTGTTACACTCTCACCAGCAGTGGATGATACGTCCTATTGTATCACATCTTGTTAGTGTTCTCAATTTGGCCATTCTGATTGGTCCATACAGATGTCTTAGTGTTGTTTTGATCCACATTTTCCTGATGACACATCATGTGAAGCATTTTTTTTCATGTGTTTATTTGTCCATCTGTTTATACTCTTTGGTGAGGTGTCTGCTAGAGTCTTTAGCCTATTTTTTTTTATTGTGTATTTTTATTTGTTTTCTTATTCTTGAGTTTTTAGAGTTTCTCTTATATTTTGGATAAAAGTCCTCTGTCCAATGTGTCTTTTGTATTTTCTCTCAGCATATTATTTGACTTCTTATTCTTTTGTCATTGTTTTTCACAGAGTGAATTCTTTTTATTTTAACAAAGTCCTGCACATCAATGATTTCTTTCATGGATCATGTCTTTGGTGTATTTAAAAGTCATCACCATACCCAAGTCATCTAGGTTTTCTCCCATTATATCTTCTGGAAGTATCATATTTATTTTTTTTAATGGAGTGTAATTACTTTACAACGTTGTGTTAGTACCTGTACAACAATGTGAATCACCTATGTTGTTGTTCAGCTGTTCAATCATGTCGGTTAACACTTTGCAACCCCATGGACTGCACCATGCCAGTCCATGTGTTTGAACTGTCCTTCCCAATCTCCTGAAGTTTGCTCAAATTTGTGACTACTGAGTCGGCAATGCTATCTAACCATCTCATCCTCTGTCACATCCTTCTCCTCCTGCCCTCAATCTTTCCCAGCATCAGGGTCTTTTCCAATGAATCAGCTATATGTATACATATATTCCCTCCCTCTTGAGCCTTCCTCCCACTCCCACATCCCACCCTTCTCGGTCATCCAGGAGTTTTATAGTGCTGTATTTTATGTATAGGTTTACGATCCATTTTGAATTAAGCTTTGTGAAGGGTGTAAATTTTGTGTCCAGATTCATTTTTTTGTACGTATATGTACAATTGTTCTGATGCTATTTGTGGAGAAGACTGTCATTGCTCTGCTGTGTTACCTCTGCTGTTTTGTCAAAGATACGCTGACTGTTTCTGGGCTCTCTCTAGTCTACTTTCATTGAGCCATTTGTCTATTGCTTTGCCGTTGCCATGCCATCTAGATTACTAGAGCTTTGTGTAAGTCATTGGGTTGAGACGTGTTAGTCCTTCACCTTTGCTCACTTTCAGTATTGTGTTGGTTAGTCTTGGTTTTTATCTCTCCAAACAAACTTTAGAATTTGTTTATCAATATTCACAAAGTATTTTTCTGGGATTTTTATTGGAATTGCAATAAATCTATAGATCAAGTTGTAAAGAACTGACGTCCTGAGGTGCTGAATCCTATCTGTGAATGTGGAATATCTATTTTAGTTCCTCTTTAATTCATCAGATTTCTATAATTTTCCTCATACAGACCTTGTACCTACTTTGTTAGATTTATACCCAAGTTTTTGATCTTTTAAGGGTACTAAAGTAAATTAGATGGAAAGGAGGCCTTAAAGCGTGTGCTAATCCAATATGACTGTGTACTTATAAGAATGGTAACTTTCTCTGTTTTAATTTGACTGGAAATATCTTTATTTTAACTTCTCTTGAATGAAGGGGCAAACCTTATCTAGTGTAAGATATCTGGCACCACTTGTCAAAGAAGCACCGTTGGACCACTGATGGAGACAGGCATACTCTTATCCCAGTGAACTAGGGACCATATCCTCCTGCAGTGGTCCTTAGTGTAATACTCGGTCAAGAAGGTCACTCCAAACAGGCACAAGCGCCCAAGATTATGACTTGGGTTGGTTTTCTCCAGGTCATTCCCAACAGGCACAAACTTTGAAGGTTATGACTTGGGTTGGTTTTGTCTTGGCCTCCAAGAGTAATGAACCTGGATTGATTCACAAAGACACTTCCCTGGAAAGCAGACTGCAGATAAATGAAATCTTATTATAATACCATTTGATGTTACATATGTGATACCAATCTTATCAATACAAATTTAGATTCGCCAATCTCTTTTACCTGTTATTTTGCTCTAATTTTCTCCTTAATCTCTTCCTCTCTGTTCTTGCTTCAAACATTTTTCATTTTGTACTATAGGCTTAACTCCTTTCTATATCTTTTGAAAAGTATAAACATAGTTCTCTGAGGTTCCTTTGCCCTTTTTTCAGTTAACCATGGTTTTTAGACTGTGGTTTCCTGTTAGTGGCCTCTGCTGCCTCCGCCTCAGAGGGCTGTGCATTTCCTAACAAGCCAGTACTTTTCTACTGTTCTCATACATACAGTAGCGATTGTTCTCTACAGAAGTCCACACACATGATCTGATATGAAAGTTTCCTTGCTGGTCTGTTTACTGTTTGCACCTACCAAAGCCCTATAGGCTCTACTTTAAGGTATTTTTTGAGTTTTGGTCCATAGTGAGAAATCACACTCACAGTTCTATATCGTGCAGGCTTGAGTTCCAGTTTCTCACAAATGTCTCACAGATTCCTCCCATAGAGTGCAGGTGGCAGCCCTCAAGCCAGTTTCCTATAAGGCAGATACTTTCTCGCCCTATATTTACCCCAGCTCCTTATCTGGCCTTGTGCAATACTCCTAAAGGTCAAAGCCACGCGTAAGGCTCTATCCCTCCTTAGGCACATATGACATTGGCCTCGAAGGGACAGATAAATTTCTGACAACTCCATGGGATAGGAGGAGTTTACATCTCATGCACCCCTTTAACCCTTAGTTCTCTCTTGTTTATGTAACTGGAGTATCCTGAACCTAACTTACACAATTAAAACATTTAGTTTAATAAAGCACTGTGGTTACCTAATTAAACCACTTTTATTATATAGCTATCAAGCATTACTGTATAGTCAGAGTTTGAGGAGATGCTCCTGAGTCAGTTCACATGTCTTCTTCTCTGGAAAATTCTAAAGTATTTTTCCACTCTTGTCATCCTTGCTCCAACACTCGGGGCTGAAGCGGCCATGCTCAAGGCAGAAGCTAGAACTCAACTGAGAAGGTGCAACTCTGTATTCAGCTTTTAACTTCAAAATATGCCAGGACTATATTTTATTGATTTTAAAAAAGAGATTCGTATTTTCCAAAGCCAAGGTTTGTAGATTCACAGCAGAAATAGTTTTCAAAAAGTACAGATAACAAACTAAAAAGATGCCAGGTGAGCTGTAGAGCCGAGATGTGGAACAAGCCAGGTGACAGTCACCAGGTGACTGATGTTCTGAATTTGTTTTGTGATTACTACTGTCGTTATTAATGATAGCAAATAACTTTCATCATTTATTCAAAAAGCATTTTTGAAGTGCCCACTCTGTTCTGTTTTAGATATTGTAAGAGATAGTTGAAATAAATTATCTAAATCCTCAGAATCACCCTGTGAAATAGTTGTTATAGTCACTTTTTTGTTAGTTTTCTGAAAAATATATACATATATTTCTTATATGTATATCTATGTTTTTAATAGTTTCTTATTTATATGGATTTCGTATATATTTATTTGGTAAACTTTATTTTTTAGCATTTTTAGGTTTTTAAAGTCACAGAAAAACCCAACAGAAGATACAAACTATTCCCATGTACCTCCTGGCTCCACACGTCCATAGCCTCTCCCACTACCAAGATCCCTAATCTGAGTTGTATGCTTGTTAGAGTTGACAAAACCACATTCATTATCACTGAAAGTCCATAGCTGACACTGCTTTTCATTCCTGGTATTATGTATTCTATGGGTTTAGAAAAATGTAAAATGACATGAGCTGTTTTGTTGTTGCTGTTGTTCAGTCCCTAAGGCATGCTCAACTCTGCAGCTCCATGGACTGCAGCACGCCATTCTTCCCTGTCCTTCACTATCTCCTAGAGTTTGCTCAAATCCATGTCCACTGAGTCAGTGATGCTATCTAACCATCTCATCCTCTGCCACCTCCTTTTCCTCCTGCCCTCTATCTTTCACAGCATCAGGGTATTTTCTGATGAGTTGGCTCTTTACATCAGTTAGCCAAAATATTGGAGCTTCAGCTTCAGCATCAGTTCTTCCAATGGATAATATCTTATTTTCACCACAGGTACACCAAAAAAAAAAAAGTGCTCTGCTCATTCATCCACTAATATTCACTTGCTTCCTGCTACCACAGAGTCCAAATCCATTCCACAGATTCTATGGTCACAGTTCATCAAAACAAGCTGCTACAACCAGTGCCACAGACCTGAACCTCACCTGGGAAAGCAAAGGGCACCACAAGGAGAAGAGAAGGGCCTGGGACCAGCCCCAACTTTGGGGTCCTAACTGTGAGCCAGCCTAGGGACAGTCCAACACCAGCCCCATCGGTGTGTGAGGACCCAAGGGACAAGAAAACTGCCCTGTTGAATCTTAGAAATCTGTTAGGATCAAGAAATGTCCAGGCAGGTGATGTCACCCACTTTAGAGCACACTCCCTTCCCAGGAGATTATGGAAGTGGTGATGCTCACTATCCCCAAGAAATGTGAAATACAGTCTCCCCAGGCCGTGGCACAACACAAGTGGGATCCCAAAGACACTAAAGATTGCTGTGTGCCCCAGAAAACTATTGAATTAGGGGTAAGTAGGGATTTTTAAAAAGAAGAAACAGCTGTACTGTGCACTGGTGTTTATCTCTGCTCAAAAACCCATTTTAAAGGCCATTGAGTTGACAATGAATCATATTTGTAATGAGAAACCTCAAGACAGAAATTATTGTCAGAGGAGGAAGGTAGAGGGAGGCAGGTTTGGACTTATATATTAGATGAGATCGTTCTATAGTCAGAGTCATGCAAAAATGAAGTAGATGCTTTGGGATACAGTGAGCTCCCATCACTGTAGAACACAGTCATAGGTTCAGCCAGTTGATGGGTAGTTATAAGGCACAGGATGGGATAGAACTTCGTGGTGAGATTACTTCCAATGAACTGTTAGTCACTCAGTTGTGTCTGACTCTTTGCAACCCATGGATTATAGCCCATCAGGCCCCTCTGTCCATGGAACTCTCTAGGCAAGAATACTGGAGTGGGTTACCATTCCTTTCTCCAGGGGGTCATCCCAAACAAAGGATCGACCCCAGGTCTCCCACATTCCGGGAAGATTCTTTACCATCTGAGCCACCACTGAGCTCAGCTTCCAATGAGACATCCTTAGATTCTAAGAAACTCTCTTTACCAAAATAATGGGATAATTCTGATCCTGAAGACCCATTTTCCCATAACCATCAAGTGAAGCAGAGTTCCTGGCTTTAAGCCTGCCCACTGAAGGGAGAGTAGCCAGTCCAGTATCTATCATCCAGTAGCCTGTTTCACCCTCCTCTTGTTTCTACCCATTAGAGACCAGAATTCTATTTTTATTCCCATTTCTATAGAGGGTGAAAGGCTTTCTGCTCCTAAGGTCCTTGGGAAGCTGAAAGTTTAGTTCACAAGAAGAGGTTTTCATCAGAAGAAGGAAAATGAGAGCTGTCCAAACAATCTTGAGAAATGGGTCAGGGCTTACTTATTTTGTGCTTTGTCAAGTTTTCAAAATCATAAATGATTTCTGTCATCTGTCAAGTTTTAAGGTCTGTTTGTTGGCATAAAAGCTAACCCCTCTTTAAAGATTTGAAGGGATTCACTGTTGATAGAATTTGGCCCTTATGCTTTTAAAGGAGAAATATGTATTTATAAGTTTTACAATAATTTCTGTGTTGGTTTTCTGAGGTTGATATACACACATAAGTAAATTTTAGTGATTTATACTTCTCGGGAAATTGCCCATCATGAGACTTTTTCATTTAATAGATGTTAACTCTTCATTACATTCTCTTAGGGTTTTGTTGTTGTTGTGTTCTATTTTGCAGTTTTTAATATGAGAAGAACTTACTGAAAAGCTAAGGGATAAACTAGGTGAAGATTCCAAACTTGAGAGTTGCAGAGTTCATTAACCAGTTCACACATATTTGTGAGGTCTCCACATAAAATCAGACTGGTTGCCCACCGGGGGCTATGTGGTATACTAAGAAGGTATCCTCTCGCTCCTTCCGTACTCTCTACTAAGACCTTGGAAATAACTAAATAGGGCTGGAAATAACTAAAATAGAGCTTTTAGGGCTTTTTGTTTGTTTTCCATGTTGTTCTTGTTTAAAAGTTAAGTAAAATACTCAATACCCAGATGAGAGTATTTGAGATTCTCTCAAATGAGAGGTATAGAGATTCCCTTTCAGACCAGAGAAAGAGTTAATCTCACGTATGCACATGATCAGAGAAATAGTATATTAATTAAAGAAATGCTAAATAAGAAAAGTAGCGTAAACAGAGACAAGGGACAAAGACAAATGAGGTGCACAGTTGGGCTGGCAGAAGAATCTCATGTCCTAAGTCCTTCCACAGAGATGGAGAGCTAACATAAGAAGGCCATTGGGATCCATGCCAACAGCATCTGCTCACCTATCCTCACTCAGGGCTCCGCAGGTAGCTCTGTGGTACCTTGGTTTCCCAGGTGGCCTTTTTTGGGAAAAGAATGCCCTAAAAGAAATATCCAACCCAGCTGGCAAGTATAATTTTTACTGTTACTTTATAAATAAGGGACATGATTTTATATATCAGCGTCTGTTGGTGTTTGTTATCAAGATTTTTCATCTCCAAGTTGATCCGTTTTCTGGGCAAATGATGAGATGGACTTTCTGGACTCAGCCTGAGCCTAAGTGTCAGACCCTGAGCCTTGATGGACACATGCAAATAATGCCAAGTTGGGGAGCCTCTTCATTCACTCCTTCCTCCACTCAACCAAAATTTACTGCACTTTGTGCTGAGCACACATTAAGCATCATCTTGGAAGGCAAACTCTCAACCTCTCTTTGTCTTCCCATTTGAACTTTCTGAAAACACCATCTAGGCCAAAGGTTTCCAGTTCTTAACACCCACTATGCTTCAGAATATTCCGATTTTTTAAAAATGCAAATGATTTGTAGTTTGGGTGAGGGTTTCAGGCAATTGTATTTTTGAAAGCTCTGTAGGGATCTGAGGAATAGCCAGAGTTGTGAGCAATTAACAAGGATTTTGTGTTGGCATCAATTAGAACAAACAATTAGAACAAAATGTTCATCTATAGAACAAAATGTATCATCTATTTGTTTTCTATTGCTCCTTTAGTGCCTAGACAGATATAAGTACGTTTACTTGGTGATTTCAATAAAAACATATATTAGTGTTATCTGGCTGCTGTGGTAGAATATCACAGACTGCATGACTTACATACCATAAATTTATTTTCTCATATTTTTGAAGGTTCAAACTCCATAAAGGTGCAATAAAGGCTGGTTTCTGGTAATTCCTCCCTCCTAGCTTGCAGACAACACCTCATTGTGACCTCATAAGGCCTTTTCTCTGTCAGGGCAGAGAGAGAATTCTTTCTCTTCTCACAAGTTTTGTCAAATTAGTCTCCTCCCTATTGACCTCATTTAACCTTAATTATCACCATAAAGACTATATCTCAGATTCCAGTCACATTAAGATTTAGATCTTCAACATGTGGATTTTGAGGGGATGTAATTCAGTCCATAACAACTAGTTTCCAAGATGATAAACTTCCTCTTGGTATGTATGTGGCTTTACTAACATCAGCTTTTAGTCATGACATTAGGTCATGTCAATCCCATGCTCAAAAATTTAAATAGATGATTTAAGTTTTTTTGGAAAATATGATACAGAAAAGAGTCAGACCCCAGAAGATAATCACTATCAACACCTTCACATCAATTTTTATATTCCCTTGTGGCCCAGATAAACATATGTGAATATCTATTTATAATACCAAGATAACCCAATATCTGCTGGGGTTTTTTGGAAAATATGATACAGAAAAGAGACAGACTCCAGAAGATAACCACTATCAACACCTTCACATCAATTTTTATATTCCCCTGTGGCCCAGATAAACATACATAAATACCTATTTATAATACCAAGATAACCCAATATCTGCTGTTAATCCTATCCTGCTTATATGATGTAACTTACTATTAGAAAGACTACTCTGAATGCAATTTGAAAATAAACTTAAAGGGGTACAGAACAGAGAAACTGTGAGGCTAGTAAACTACTCCACGTGAAAATTAGTGGTCATCTTAGATCAGATATGTGGTAAGAGGTAGTCATATTACCTATACAAATAGATGATAGATAAATACATGATAGATTAGAAATATTGATAGGTAGAAAAGATAACAATATTTGCTGTTAGAATGTGGGTTGTGAGAAAATGAGTAAAATCAAGGATAACAGCAAAATTATGTGACAGAAAAATGGAAGCATGAAGGTGGTGTTTATTGGGATTGGAAAACTGTATGAGAAGGTGGTTAGGGAGCTTAAACATAGTCACATAAAGTTCAAGATATCATAATACATTGAAGTGGAGATGTCAAATAAATAGTTATATATTTACAATGTGGACTCCATTGGAGAAATCCAGACCAGAATTTTTGGAGCAGTCAAGTATTTAAAATCACGAATACCATACACAAAAATAAACTCAAAATGGATTAAAGATCTAAATGTAAGACCAGAAACTATAAAACTCCTAGAGGAAAACATAGGCAAAACACTCTCTGACATAAATCACAGCAGGATCCTCTATGACCCATCTTCCAGAATATTGGAATAAAAGCAAAAATAAACAAATGGGATCTAATTAAAATTAAAAGCTTCTGCACAGCAAAGGAAACTATAAGCAAGGTAAAAAGACAGCCATCAGAATGGGAGGAAATAATAGCAACCAAAACAACAGACAAAGAATTAATCTCAAAAATATACAAGCAACTCCTGCAGCTCAACTCCTGCAGTTTATTTTTCAACTCTAGAAAAATAAATGACCCAATCAAAAAGTGGGCCAAAGAACTAAACAGACATTTTTCCAAAGACATACAGATGACTAACAAACACATGAAAAGATGTTCAACATCACTTATTATCAGAGAAATGCAAATCAAAACCACAATGAGGTACCATTTCACGCCAGTCAGAATGGCTACCATCCAAAAGTCTACAAACAATAAATGCTGGAGAGGATGTGGAGAAAAGGGAACCCTATTACACTGTTGGTGGGAATACAAACTAGTACAGCCACTATGGAGAACAGTGTGGAGATTCCTTAAAAAACTGGAAATAGAACTGCCATATGACTCAGCAATCCCACTGCTGGGCATACACATTGAGGAAAACAGAATCGAAAGAGACACGTGTACCCCGATGTTCATCGCAGCACTGTTTATAATAGCCAGGACATGGAAGCAACCAAGATGTCCATCAGCAGATGAATGGATAAGAAAGCTGTGGTACATATACACAATGGAATACAACTCAGCCATTAAAAAGAATACATTCAAATCAGTTCTAATGAGGTGGATGAAACTGGAGCCTATTATACAGAGTGAAGTAAGCCAGAAAGAAAAACACCAATACAGTATACTAATGCATATATATGGAATTTAGAAAGATGGTAATAATAGCCCTGTATGCGAGACAGCAAAAGAGACACAGATGTATAGGACAGTTTTTTGGACTCTATGGGAGAGGGCAAGGGTGGGATGATATGGGAGAATGTAAACTGAAACATGTAAATTATCCTGTGTGAAACAAACCAGTAATCCAGGCTCAATGCATGATACAGGGTGCTCAGGGCTGGTGCACTGGGATGACCCAGAGGGATGGGATGGAAAGGGAGGTGGGAGGGGGATTCTGGATGGGGAACACATGTACACCCATGGTGGATTCATGTCAATGTATGGCAAAACCAATACAATATTGTAAAGTAAAAAAATAAAGAAAGAAGAAAAATAAAATCATGAGATGCTACATATCTATATTGGTTTTCTACTGCTGCCATAGAAGTCACTACAAATATAGTTGCTTAACACAAAATTATTATCTCACAATTCTGAAAATCAGAAATCTGGTGTGAGTCTCACTGATATTAAATTGAGGTATTAACAAGCTATGATCCTTTCTAGAGTCTCAGTAGGAGAATCCATTTTCTACTGGGTTTTGTTATGACCTGAATTCTGTTCTTGGCAGTTGTAAGACTGAAGTCTTCATGTTCACCTAGTTGTAAGCTTTCTTAGCTTCTACAGACCCCCACATGTGCTGGACTTATGGTCCTCTTACTCCATCTTCAAAGACAGCAATTGTATGTCAAATTCTCACCTCGTATCTCTCCCACCCACTTTTCTACCTCTTATTCTTCCACTTTTGTGAACTTCCATGATTAAAATAGGACCACCTAGATAATCCATAGTAATCTCTCAATCTCAAGGACTTTAACTTTGATTACATCTGTAAGACATTTTTTCCTCGTAAATTTACATAGACACAGGTTTGGGGATTAGCGCATGGCCATAACACCAGAAAGTAATGAGTGCAGATAGTGAAGAAAGGTGATGCGGATGGTCTGTGTCTGACCCCTGGGATTTTCCAGAATTGAGAGACTGAAGAGATAAGAAAGAAACTAGTCAAAGCAACGAGGAAGCTACCACTGAGTGTGAGAGAAAGAATTGTGATTGTTGAAAACAAAGTGACACAGGGATGTAAGCAAAGACAGTGCCATTGCCACTGAGCTTTGAGGAAGATGCAACAGACTATCTATTAGATTTAATGACATGAAGTTTCCTAGTAACTTGAACAAAAGCAGTTCTATTGGTGTGGTGGAAACAAAGCATGATGAGAGAGACTTAGAGGGAGAGACAGATTAATTCAAATAATGTATACAAATAGTTAATACACATGAAAAAATATTCAACCTTATTCATCATCATTGTTGTTCAGTCATCAAGACGTGTCCAACTCTTCGCAGCCCCATGGACTGCAGCACATCAGGCTTCCTTGTCCCTCACCACCTCCCAGAGTTTGCCCAACTTCATGTCCATTGAAGCAATGATGCCATCCAACCATCTCATCCACTATTGCCTTCTTTTCCTTCTGCCTTCAATCTTTCCCAGCATCAGGGTCTTTTCCAATAAGTCAGATGTTCACATCAGGTAGCCAAACTATTGGAGCTTCAGTTTCAGCAGCAAGCATTCCAATGAGTATTCCAGGTTGATTTCCATTAAGATTGACTGGTTTGCTCTCTTTGCTTTCCAAGGGATTCTCAAGAGTCTTTTCCACCACCACAGTTTGAAAGCATCACTTCTTTGGCACTCAGCCTTCTCTATTACCCAGCTCTCACAACTGAACACGACTACTTGAAAGAACATAGCCTTGATTATATGGACCTGTGTCACTGGTGTGACATCTTTGCTTTTTAACACACTGTCTAGGTTTTCGTAGTTTTCCTGCCAAGAAGCAATCATCTCCTAATTTCATTAATCATTAGTGAAATGCAATTCAAAATGACAATGAGTTATTACATCACACACATACTAGGAAAGTCATAATCAAAAAAATTATGTGCAGGAACCCTTCTATATTGCTAGTGGAAATATGAAAATGGTAAAACTGTAGGTAGAATATTTCCATAGGTAGAATATAGGAATAAAAGAGTGAGAGGAGGATGGACTACAAAAACCATTCTGAAGGATAACCCAGTGGAAGATGATGATTGGTTGGGTGTCTGGAATAATGGAGAAAAAAAAGAGTCAAAATTAGTGAAATTGTGATCCTCTATAAACCCAAATCAGGCATATCACTTTACTTGAGGAGCTTAAATGTGGTGTTTAACATCTGTAAGTTTTAGTTTTCCACCTGTGCAGTGGAAATTTCTGCCTCACAGAATCATTGAATGTTTAAATGAAAAACGTATATAAAACCTGTTGAGTAAATTTTTGAATAACAATGGAAGTGGAGCTGGTTTGAAGACTGTGCTGCTGAAATCCACAACACACCTTGTAAAGAGAGGAAGAACTCTCACAAGACCCAAGAGTGAGAAGCATCCCTCTCAGAATGTTTCCTCTAAACTGAGGTCAAGATCCCTCTTTCCATGACTCCTGCATACCAAGTCCCCACTGTCCACTTAAGGGATAATACCTCTTTAGTCACCAGATGACTCAACAATAAACTCAGTCCATATTGCAGCACCAGCATCAGAGGCCAGGTCTTTGAGAGAGGAGCAAATGAAGGATATTCCCATCCAGTATTTCAGGATTCAAGTTCCCATGTAGAGAAAAGGTAATATATGAAATCTGGATTCATTCAGTGTTGAATTTAAGGTTTTCGTCTGCACCAAAAGCTTGGGAATAATATTTATTGTCTTATAAAATACAGAACATGCTACCTACCCTTGAGGGTCCTTGTGAGAATTAGAAGAGATAATATTTGTAGAGTGTCCAGGATAAAACTTGGTCCATTATCGGCTCTGAAATTCAGGCTCCATCTCTTGTTGAGCTGAGATCAAAGGGTCAGAGTAAAAGACCAGGAGCAGCCAGAGCTGAACCAGAATTGAAGCAAGTATCTGAAGGATGTCAGCATCAGAGTGGAGGTGTCCCAAGATTCCTCTGTTTCCTCCAATTATATTATCGTCATACCCCTGTCTGTGTTCTGGACCACAGAGTAGACAGTGTTGAGAGCCAACTTTTGTTCCAGATGATCCGCACTGATACTCTAGGAGTGAAAAACAATGGATTCTCAGAGCAGATGAAGTTTAAACTAGACAAAATTTGGAAAACTCAGCAGTGTCCACAAGATTGGAAAGGTCAATTTTCATTTCAATCCCAAAGAAAGGCAATGCTAAATAATATTCAAATTACCATTACAACTGCACTCATTTCACATGCTAGCAAAGTAATGCTCAAAATCCTTGAAGCTAAGCTTCAGTAGTATGTGAACCAAGAAATTCCAGATGTACAAGCTGGACTTAGAAAAGGCAGAGGAATCAGAGATCAAGTTCCAACATGTGTTGGATTATAGAAAACGCAAGGGAACTCCAGAAAAATATATACTTCTGCTTCATTAACTACACAAAAGCCTTCAACTGCATAGATCACAAAAAACTGTGGAAAAATTCTTAAAGAGTTGGGAATACCAGACCACCTTACATGACTCCTGAGAAACCTATATGTTCACGAAGCAACGGTTTGAACTAGACTTGAAACAATGGACTGGTTCAAAATTGGGAAAGGAGTATGTCGAAGCCATACACTGTGACTCAACTTATTTAATTTATATACAGAATACATCACACAAAAAAACAGGCTGGATGAATCACAAGCTGGAATCAAGATTGCTGAGAGAAATATCAACAATCTCAGATATGAAGCTGACAGCACCCTTATGGCAGAAAGCAAAGGACTAAAGTGTCTTTTGATGAAGGTGAAAGAAGAACATGAAAAAGCTGGCTTAAAACTCAGCATTCAAAAAGCAAAGATCATGGCATAGGTCCCATCATTTCAAGGCAAAGAGATGGGGGGAAGTGGAAACAGTGACAGATTTTATTTTCTTGGGCTCCAAAATCAGTATGGACTATGACTGCAGTACTGCCATGAAATTAAAAGATGCTTGCTTCTTGGAAGAAAAGCTATGACCAGTCTGCTGCTGCTGCTAAGTCGCTTCAGTCGTGTCCGACTCTGTGCGACCCCAGAGACAGCAGCCCACGAGGCTCCTCTGTCCCTGGGATTCTCCAGGCAAGAACACTGGAGTGGGTTGCCATTTCCTTTTCCAGTGCATACATGCATGCTAAGTTACTTCAGTCGTATCTGACTCTGTGCGACCCTATGGACAGCAGCCCACCAGCTCTTCTGTCCACGGGATTCTCCAGGCAAAAATACTGGAGTGGGTTGCCATTTCCTTCTCCATAACCAACTTAGACAACATATTAAAAAGCAGAATTACTTTTCTGAAAAGGTGTGTATAGTCAAAGCCATGGTTTTTCCAGTAATCATGTACAGATGTGGGAGCTGACAGTAAAGAAGACTGAACGCCAAAGGATTCATGCTTTAGAACTGTGGTGCTGGAGAAGACTCTTGAGAGTCCCTTGGACTGCAAGGAGATCAACCAGTCAATCTTAAAGGAAATCAGTCCTGAATATTCATTGGAAGGACTGATGTTGAAGCTGAAACTCCAAAATTTTGATTACCCTATGTGAACAGCCAACTCATTGGAAAAGTCCCTGATGCTATAAAATAGTGAGGGCAGGAGGAGAAGGGAGTGAAAGAGGATGAGATGGTTGGATGGCATCACCAACTGAATGAACATGAGTTTGAACAAGCTCTGTGAGATAGGGAGGATTAGGGAAGCCTGGCATGCTACAGTCCATGGGGTCGCAAAGAGTTGGATGTGACTTAATGACTGAAGAACAGACCGCAAAGGGACCTACATGGAACCAATCCTACTGACACTCACTGTTTATGATTCCTCCTAAGTACCCAGTACTACATGGGCCTCAGATGTAAATTTTCCTAGTTAGTGCTATTGATTGTTCAGAAAGAACAGTAGGAGCAGAAATAGCAATGACGAGGTTTGACAAGCACAGGTGCAGCTGCAGAGGGACCTGGTTTAGCCTAGGATGAGCTCAGCTCCCGCCTCTCACCTGGCACATGATTTCTTGATACTCTTCCTGGCTCCGCTCTGCCCTGTCGCCATCATCTTGGTTCCTGTGGTCCTCCTGCAATGTGGCTCCTGAGTCACACACATACAGAGTGGAGCTGGAATCTCGGTCTCAAAAACCTGTGCCCAGCTCCATGGTTATGACCCCAATGCCATGATCACACCCACCAGCCCCTTTGCAAGGGCAATCTCTGAGCAGCAAAATAAAGAAGAAAGGGTTTCAGTGGAAGAGAGGAGTTATTTGAGGATGAAAGAGAAGTGCCACCTGCCTCTTCCAGTCTCTGTGTTCCTTTCCTTCTTGTATGTCTTCCAAAAGTACAGTCCAGTTCCCAGGAAGAATAGCACAACCACGACGGCCCATAGGATGCCTTCAAGGGGACCAGAAATGGTCTGTCCTTGTGAACCTGTTTCCCTCACACAGAGAAAATGGAGAATGGTTAAGGAAAGACAGAATTTTAAATAACCATTGCCATAGTGAAATAGAGAGAGAACACAGAGAGAAGTCTCAAGTCCTGGTCCAGAAGTTGAAGAGTACAGTAGGGCCATTTATAACTGAACTGAGGAAATACCAAAACCTCCCAGTCAGAGACACTGCAGTTCAATGGAGTTTACACCTTGTACCCATGTTTTCAGGGAGGGCCTTCCAGAGGAGGTGATGCATAAATTGAGTCTTGAAGGAGGAGTAAGAGTTTCCCAGGTATCCAAGGGAGACACAGCATCTCAGGAAGAACAAACATAATGTTCACGCATGTCTGTGCCAGATCATCAGCCCTGGGGATTGCCATCACCCCACTGTGGCAGACAGGAGAGGGACAGGGCAGGAAAGAATTGGGCAAAGAGGATAAGAGGGGGAAAGAGTATCTTTCCTAAGGATTTGCTAAGTGTTTAATTTTATCTGAGAGTCCATGATGAGGCCGAGGCAAGGGTTGTAGGGAATTTAAGTGATGCTGACATATCAGATCCCCCCAGCAGGTCAGGTCTCCCTTGGGGAGGATGGGTTAGAAGGGCAATCTACACACCAGCTCATTCATAATTCAATGAAACACTGAGTGTGAGGAAACATTGCCAGGATCTTTGCTTGGGACATGAATTCAAAGAAGACAGGACACAGCCTCCGCCCTCAAGGTGTTCTGATCTGCACAGGACACAAGTCCACAAACAGCGTTGTGACTCAGTGTGGAGTGGCCGTGGATCACGCCTTTAAAAAGATAACATCTCTGCTGGAAGCTTACAGAAACTGCAAGGCCCTCTGCCAAAGGAGACAGGTTCCTTTTCTTCAAACTTTATTAAAAGCAGAACCGTAACCATACTGATCACTCAGTTAAGATCACCGGCCTTAACTGAGAGACATCCTTCAACAGCAGTAAGTAAGGAAGTGAAGGACTTTTGACTTGGGAGGGCTGGTGGGAAAGGAAATAGCATTTCCAGAGGGTCAGAGGCTTGTAATAGCAAGACTTATTTAGGGGCTCTAGGCAAACAATCCAGTGTGAAATACATAAGAAGCGAGACATTGAGCCCTGAATCCTGCAGGGAGACACTGTAAGTCAAGTTCCTCAGATGACACAGTTGACACGATCCAATTCACTTTTCCTAAAGATCACTCTAGACAAACAGTGATTGATGAATGATGTGGGGAGAGGTGCTGGAAGGCTACTGCCTGGCCAACAGGGGCAAGGGGTGAAGAGGAGAGCATGGATGTGAGAGAAATTCAAAAGCAGAAGCAAATTGGTTGTGCTTCCGAGGCTCCTGTATGGGGTGACCTGGTGGAAGATGGTGCTAATAACACAGTGGGGACAAAAGCCCAGAGCTCTCACCCCAGTACACTGGGCTCCAAGAGTGTCCCTCTCCTCTGGCAGGTTGCACTCACCAGGGAAACAGACTTTCCCAAAGTCTATAGAGGCAGTTTTCTTGTCCACGTGGTTGCTGACCACACAGGTGAGGTTGGCACTGGGCTGGCTCAGGAACAAGTTCACATGCAGGCTCCAGGAGCTGGGGGCTGGTCCTGGTGTCCCACTCCACTCCAGCTCCCTGGGAAGGCCCTCACCCTCCCAGGTCACATTCAGATCCTCTCTGTTCCCCGGGGCCTTGCACTCCAGGGTGACATTGCACCAGCCTGGTGTGATGGATGATGACTTGACCAGGATCTCAGGAAGGAGCATGGGCTCTGGGGCAGGTGAGACAAAAGAACGGAGAATCACATGAGGGGAGAACGTGGCAGTTCACATTTTCTCATCCATTGTCTCAATGAAGCTCTGGCAACCTCCCTCTCAGGATGGTAAATGCATTTTCCAGAAGAAACACTATTGTCCCAAAATCCAGATACACAGCAATGACAATAAGAAAGGAAACAATTGAGATAAGTTCTGTGTGATCTCAGTAGATTAGCAAGACTTAAAATTTTCCATTAAAAAAACTATATGAGGGACTTCACCTTCCAAGACTCATTATATATAAGCAATCAGAATGTTTCCTTCTTTCCAAGGGAAGAAGTCAGGGAAGGAGGAACTTGACCTGGTCCAAGGCCATTGCCCTGCTTCTCCTGTTCAGATGATGCCTGGGGCTGCACAGCCCTTGTGGAGCACTGACATATGGCCTGCGCTGGGATTTCAAAAGTAAAGACATTTCTAAGAGAGTCACTGGTAGTGACCAGAAACCACAACCCAAGTGGCTAGAACGTGCCACTAAACAGGCAGAGAAGTTGCTGATTGACAAGTCTATCATACATATCACATGGGGTCCTACAGGGTTCAAAGTCATTCTCATAGTAGATATTTCCCTATGCAACAGAAACTTTGAGGAAACAAAAAGTTAACTAAATAAGGCTCTTAAGATGCAGTGTAAATTTTCTCCTATTTCTATTGAGGATTTGGGAGCTAGATTTGAGGGGTCTTTGTGAGCAATTATATGTCTGGCTGGTAAAAAGAGAGAGGACAGGCAGGACTACCTACCTATGGATTTCCGAATTGTGGTAGATGCATAATCCCTAATCCCCAGAACCTCTGTTTATGTTAGGTTATTTGGCAAAGAGGAATGAAGGTAACAGATGGATTAAGGATATTTATTAACTGACCTTCAAATAGGGATTTATTCCAGAATACCTGGTTGGAACCAAGGCAATACAAGGGTCCTTAAAAGTAAAAGAAGGTATCTTTCTCCATCTATTTGTGTCCTCTTTGATTTCTTTCATCAGTGTTTTATAGTGTTCTATATATAAGTCTTTTGTTTCTTTAGGTAGAAATACTCCTAAGTATTTTATTCTTTTTGTTTCGATGGTGAATGGAATTGTTTCCTTAATTTCTCTTTCTGTTTTCTCATTGTTAGTGTATAGGAATGCCAGGGATTTCTGTGTGTTGATTTTGTATCCTGCAACTTTATTATATTCACTGATTAGCTCTAGTAATTTTCTGGTAGAGTCTTTAGGGTTTTCAATGTAGAGGATCATGTCATCTGCAGTGAGAGTTTTACTTCTTCTTTTCCATTCTGGATCCCTTTTATATCTTTATCTGCTCTGATTGCTGTGGCCAAGACTGCCATATGACCCAGCAATCCCACTGCTGGGCATACACACCGAGGAAACCAGAACTGAAAGAGCCACGTGTACCCCAATGTTCATCGCCGCATTGTTTACAATAGCCAGGACATGGAAGCAACCCAGATGCCCATCAACTGACGAATGGATAAGAAAGCTGTGGTACATATACACAATGGAATATTACTCAGCATTAAGGAAAAATTCATTTGAATCAGTTCTACTCAGATGGATGGAACTGGAGCCCATTATCCAGAGTGAAGTAAGCCAGAAGGAAAAACAACAATACAGTATACTAACACATATATATGGAACTTAGAAAGATGGTAATGAGAACCCTGCATGTGAGATAGCAAAAGAAACGCAGATGTATAGAACAGACTCGTGGACTCTGTGGAAGAGGGCAAGGGTGGGATGATATGGGAGAATGGCATTGAAACATGTTAATTATCATATGTGAAATCAATCGCCAGCCCAGGTTTGATGCTCAGGTCTGGTGCACTGCGATGACCCAGGGAGAGGGAATCGGGAGGGAGGAGGGAGGGGGATTCTGGAAGGGGAACATATGTAAACCCATGGCAGATTCATGTCAATGTATGGCAAAACCAACACAATAAAGTAAAGAAAATTAAAAAAAAAAAAAGGAAGAAGAGGAAGAGGTCAGAGGGATCAGTGTGAAAGGAAATCATCCCTCCATTGCTGGCTCTGAAGATGGACAAATATGTCCATGAGCCAAAGAATGCCGGCAGTGATTTGTTCCCCTGGAACCTAAAGGAAGGAAGACAGCCCTGAAAGCACCAAGAAATGGAGCATTTCCTGCCATATCAATACACAAGGATGTCACAGCCATCAGTGATTTCAGCCCCCAAATATGAATTTCTGAGCTCAGAAGGGGCCCAGGAAGAACAAGGCCTGTTATCTTGCAGCCACCAGTCACTTCCCATGGTGATTACTGAGGAGTTGGGGTGGTGGGGGGAGAGGGGGTGTGAAAAAGCCCCAGAGAGCTGAGATGAATATGAAAGGAGTGATTTCAATAAGCCCAGACTTTTGCACCTTCCCACACATAGAAAAGTTCTAAATTCCTCGAGATATCTGGTTCTGCTTAACTACCAATAATCTTTTAATGTTCAGACTACCTGCCCCTTGCTGCAAACTTCTATATGGCCTGACTCCTCCCTCTGCCTCCTCAGAGCAGTTCGCTCAGGGTTACTTGAGATGCTGTCTCTCAGGCTTGAAGTCCTGAAAATGTCCACCAAATAAAATATAACTCTCAACTTCTAGACTGTGACTAATTTTTTTAAGTTGACTTGATTATCCCAATGAGACTTCTGTCTGACTTCTGAGCTTCAGAAAGATAAAATAATATTTTTGTGTTTTAAGCCATTATTTCAGTTCAGTCACTCAGTCACGTCCGACACTTTGCAACCCCGTGGACTGCAGCACGCCAGGCTTCCCTGTCCATCACCAACTCCAAGAGCTTACTCAAACTCCTGTCTCTCGAGTCAGTCATGCCATCCAGTCATCTCATCCTCTGTCGCCTCTTCTCCTCCCGCCTTCAATGTTTCCCAACATCAGGGTCTCTTCCAATGAGTCAGCTCTTTGCATCAGGTGGCCAAAGCCTTGGAGTTTCAGCTTCAAAATGAGTCCTTCCAATCAATATTCAGGACTGATCTCCTTTAGGATGGACTGGTTGGATCTCCTTGCAGTCCAAGGGACTCTGGAGAGTCTTACCCAACACCACAGTTCAAAAGCATCAGTTCTTCAGCACTCAACTTTCTTTATAGTCCAACTCTCACATCCATACATGACTACTGGAAAAACCATAGCCTTGACTAGATGGACCTTTGTTGACAAAGTAATTATCTCTGCTTTTTAAAATGCTGTTTAGGTTGGTCATAGGTTTTCTTCCAAGGGGTGAGTGTCTTTTAATTTCATGGCTACAGTCACCATATGCAGTGATTTTGAAGCCCAAAAAAATAAAGTCTCTCACTGTTTCCCCTTCTATTTCCCATGAAGTCATGGGACCAGATGCCATGATCATAGTTTTCTGAATGTTGATCTTTAAGCCAACTTTTTCACTCTCCTCTTTCACTTTCATCAAGAGGCTTTTTAGTTCCTCTTCACTTTCTGCCAGAAGGGAGATTGTCATCTTCATATCTGAGGTTACTGATATTTCTCTTGGTAATCTTGACTCCAGCTGTGCTTCATCCAGCTCGGCGTTTCTCATGATGTACTCTGCATATAAGTTAAATAAGTAGGGTAACAATATATAGTCTTGATGTACTCCTTTCCTGATTTGGAACCAGTCTGTTGTTTCATGTCCAATAATTTGTGAATAATTATTATAATAAATACTAATGAAGAACTATGAATGGAGGATTGTAACATTGTACAGGAGGCAGTGATCCAAACCATCCCCAAGAAAAAGACATACAAAAAGGCAAAATGGCTGTCTGAGGAAGCCTTACAAATAGCTGAGAAAAGAAGACAAGCAAATGGCAAAGGAGAAAAGCAAAGATATATCTGAATGCAGAGTTCTAAAGAATAGCAAGGAGAGATAAGAAAGTCTTTCTAAATGATCAAAGAAATAGAGAAAAACAATACAATGGGAAAGACTAGAGATCCCTTTGAGAAAATTAGAGATACCAAGGAAACACTTCATGCAAAGATGAGCACAATAAAGGACAGAAACAGAATAGACCTAACAGAAGCAGAACTTATTAGCAAGAAGTGGAGAACTTCTTCATGGAAGAACTATGCAGAAAATATCTTAATGACCCAGGTCACCATGATGGTGTGATCACTCATCTAGAGCCAGACATTGTAGAGTGCAAAGTCAAGTGGGATTTAGGAAGCATCACTATGAACAAAGTTAGTGGAGGTGACAGAATTCCAACTGAGATATTTCCAAGACCTAAAAGATGATCCTGTGAAAGTGCTGCACTCAATATGCCAGCAAATTTGGAAAACTCAGCAGTGGCCACAGGATTGGAAAAGGTCAGCTTTCATTCCAATCCCCCAAAAAAAGGCAATGCCAAAGAATGTTCAAACTACCACACAATTGCACTCACCTCACACATTAGCAAAGTAATGCTCAAAATTCTCCAAGTCAGGCTTCAGCAGTACATGAACCGAGAACTTTCAGATGTTCCAAGTGGATTTACAAAAGGCAGAGGAACCAGAGAAAATTGCCAACATCTGTTGGATCATAGAAAAAGCTACAAAATTCCAGAAAAACATCATATTCTGCTTCATTGACCACACTGAAGCCTTTGACTATGTGGATCACAACAAACTGGAAAATTCTTCAAGAGATGAGAATACCAGACCACCTTACCTGCCTCCTGAGAAATCTGCATGCAGGTCAAGAAGCCACAGTTAGAACCAGACATGGAAAAACAGACTGGTTACAAATTGGGAAGGAGTGCATCAAAACTGTATACTGTCACCCTACTTATTTAACTTATATGCAGAGTACATCATGAGACATGCCGGGCTGGATGAAGCACAAGCTGGACTCAAGAATGCCAAGAGAAATATCAATAACCTCAGATATGCAGATGACACCACCCTTATGGCAGAAATTGAAGAAGAACTAAAGAGCCTCTTGTTGAAAGTGAAAGAGGAGAATGAAAAAGCTGGCTTAAAATTCAACATTCAAAAAATGAAGATCATGGCATCCAGTCCCATGATTTCATGGCAAACAGATGGGGAAACAGTGGAAACAGTGACAGACTTTATTTTCTTGGGCTCCCAGATAATTGCAGATGGTGACTACAGCCATGAAATTAAAAGATGCTAGCTCCTCGGAAGAGCTGGGACAAACCTAGACAGGACATTAAAAAGCAGAGACATTACTTTGCCAACAAAGGTCTATCTAGTCAAAGCCATGGTTTTTCCAGTAGTCACGTATGGATGAGAGAGTTGGACCATAAATAAAGTTGAGCACTGAAGAATAGATATTTTTGAATTGCAGTGTTGGAGAAGACTCTTGAGAGTCCCTTGAACTACAAGGAGATCCAACCAGTCAATCCTTAAGGAAATCAGTCCTGAATATTCATTGGAAGGATTGATGCTGAAGCTGAAACTCCAATACTTTGGCCACCTGATGGGAAGAACTTACTCATTAGAAAAGACCCTGATGCTCGGAAAAACTGAAGGCAGGAGGAGAAGGGGACAATAGAGAATGAGATGGTTTGATGGCATCATCAACTCAATGGACATGAGTTTGAGCAAGCTCCTGGAGTTGGTGATGGACAGAAAGCCTGGCATGCTGCAGTGCTTGGGGTCACAAGAGTCAGGCACAAATGAATGACTGAATAGAACTAAACTGAACTGAGCTAATGAGAAATGCGTTTACCCAAGTTTTCATTCTCCTTTCCCAAAACACTGAAGTGATTTCATCCCTGGTATGAATATCAGCTCTGTACACCATTTGTGGCAAACCTCCCTCCCCTAATTCTGAAAGAGAAAGCAGGATATACAGGCTGGTGTCTGGAAGGGATCATGAAAAATAGGGTCTATATGAAACTCTTAGCACAAAAGCAGGAGGGAAGCCTTAGGGTGGGGTGAGGAGGTGTCACTTACCATAGACAGTGAGGTGGAAAACCTGGCTACGTTCCATCCCTCCAGTGAAGCTGGCTCGAGCCCGGTACTGCCCACTGTCCTCTAGGGTCAGGTTCTCAATCTTCAGTGACATTAAACTGGGCACTTGGACCCTCTGTTGGTACTTGTCCTGGAGGCTGACCCATTCTGGGGTGTGTGACCCCCAACGGACTCTTAGTAGGACTGAGTAGTTAAACTCAGGGCCAAAGCCCCATGAGACCTCCACTGGGTCAGCTTCTTGCTGCTTGACTATATGAAACAACACAGAACCTCCTTGGATCCCCTGCATGGGAACAAATCCAGAATCCTGAACTTCAGAATCATATTTTCCAGAACTCTGGGCTGCTGTGCTGCAGATGCCTAGGACAATGGAGATAGAAAATGGGAGTAGTTTCTCAGTTAAGAATAAAGGAGAAAACAACAGGATTCATCTTTTTCATTAAATCCATCCAATATAATCTCTTGATTCTTAGAATGTAAGTACAATGAATTTAACATAATTCTGGGATCAAGTCCTGGTTTTGGTGATGTGTAACCTTTTACAAGTTACTTAAGCTTGCTAACTCACATTTTCCTTACTTGGCTGATAATGATGTGTGTGAATTATGTGAGATCATGGGTCTGAATTGCATTTTCAGGTATATATTAAGTGTCAGATTGTAGGAGGGGCTTCCAAAGTGTCTCCCAAAGACCCCCCTTCCTCCTGTTCACACCCTTTTGAAAGCTCTTCCCCTGGAATAAGGGCTGCACCTAGTGACCAGCCTCTAAGGAATAGAATATGGACACAGGCGGATGTTACTCCATGATGCTAGGTTGTACAAGAATGTAAGGTCGCTCTCCCTTACACACACACACACACACACACACACTTTCCCTCCTTCACTCTCTTGCTCGCTCTGAGGGACCCAGCTATCATGTTGTCAGCTGCCCTGGGGGGCCTACACAGCAAGAAACTGAGGGAGCTCTGGCCAACAGCCAGGGAGGAACCGAGGGCCTCAACCCAAGAGCCACAGAAACTGCCTTCCATCATCAATCACACAAGTGAGCTCAGAAGCAGACCCTTCTCAGATGACCCTAGGGCTGATGCAGCCCCAGCCAAGACCTTGACTTCACCTGAGGAGACCCTGGGCCAGAGAACCAAGCTGAAACACCCCTGGTCCCTCACCCACAGAAACTGACTGGGTGGTATTCAAGGCACTAAGTTTTGGGGTGACAGGTTATACAATAGACACCTAATACAAATATGAATTAGGAGCTGCGCTCCTCTCTGCTCTTTACAGGCAGCGTAATAGTCAGGACAGAATGGACTGTGCTGTGTAAAGACAGTCTTAGAACATGGGGTGTTTATATCCCCCACCACAGTTCCCATGAAAGAGTGACAGAGACAGGTCCTATCACACATGGAAGAGGCTCCACCTTCTTGTAGCTGCATGCCTGGAGCTCACAGCATCCTCATGGGCTCCCAGCCCCAACAACAGGGAGGAGAGAGAGGAGAGTTACATAGGGGTTTCCCTGCTTCTGTCCAGAAGCAGCGAGCTCTCTGCCCTTGGTTTTGGCCAGCACTGGTCACGAGGCCCTGGCTAACTGCCAATGACTAGAATATGAGAGGCAGCAAGTGATCACTTAGTGAGCCCTACTGTTCCCGCCACCAAAACAGCACTTCCCAGCCCATCCCTGAGAGGTCGCAGTGGGCCATCCTCAGACTCTTTGCTGCAGAGCTGTGACCAGTGGGTACATTCCCTTCAGGACCACCTGATCCAGAGCCCATCTTCCCCCTTGAGGCTTAAGTTCCAGAGACCTGATGCCCTCTGTCCTTTAGGGGATCAGGATGGAACAGTACAGGACCAGGGAAAGTGCCACAGAATGACTTTATCCTGAAAGCAAAAACAATCTCCTTCTTCCAGCAGGTCAAGATTCACCTGGGTGGGGCTCCGATTGCCCAGTCTTCTCTCCAAATCAGTACATTCTCATCTCAAACCTGCCTCCTTCCTGGTGCACTAATACCCATTCCTGATCTCACTGGAAGCAGAGAATAGCTCATGCCAGCATTCATATGCACAGGTGTTTCACATATTTTTGTATTCATTTAATCATCAGCTCGTTTAATAAGGCATTTCCTCGGGATCAGGCCTTCAACACAGTCCTTTCAGCCCCTTTTGCAGAACTACAATCCTCACACTGAGCTTAACAACCTTTTAGCCCCGGGTCAAAGGCCATCATGATCTGTATCAGTGGGGACAGAGGTCCACGAGGGTAAACGGTATTCACTCATCCATACATCCTGTCTGCCTCCTCACAGCCCCTCTTCTGTCCATTCATTCTACACCTCCCTCCCCTCTGAGACCCCAGTGCAAGACTAGGTCTGCTTCAAAGGGCATGTTACCCTTAGAGCAGCAGTCTCCAACCTTTCAGCACTAGGGATGGTTTCGGGATGACTCAAGCACATTATATTTATTGTGCATTTATTTCTATTATTATAACAATCCATTGTGATATATATGAAATTATTGTATAGCTCATCATAATGCAGAATCAGTGGAAGCCCTGAGCTTGTTTTCCTGAGCTTGGGCAGCAGTTCAAGTGATGGGGAGTGGCTGTAAATACAGATGAAGCTTCACTTGCTCACCTGCCACTTAGCTCCTGCTGTGTGGCCAAGTTTCTAACCAGGGACCAGGCCTTGCCAAGCTCCTAGGCCAGGGACCAGTTCTTGCCCGCAGCCCAGGAATTCGGGGCCCCACTGTAAAGCACATACCCTGGGGCAAGAATGGACTCCCCCACACAGTTCACAGGTCAGCTGAGAAGAGCTGGGCAAGACTGTGTTACCAGCTCCTCTAAACAAATCAGGACACAAACGCCATGGCCAGCAGGTCCCCATGATACAGTGCCCTATCCATCTCTCACCAGAAACAGAAATGGCGTGAAACCTGTGTTTAGAATATAGTCTCCTGAACTAAGGGAAAACAGTTTCTGTTGTTAAGCCACCCCGTCTGTGGCATCTTGTTTTGGCAGCCCACATGGAGTAATACACCCTACAGCTTTTAAAGAGAATGCAGTCCTACTGACACCTTGATTTTGGACTTTTGGGGTCCAGAACTGAAATAATACATTTCTGCTCTTTTATGCCATCCAGATCTGGGGTTCTCATGAAGAGATTAGTGCCTATATATGAAGAAGAAGATAGAGAGCTCTCTCTCTCTCTCTCTCATTCTCTCTTACTCTCTCCCTCTCTCTCTCTCTGCATGTCTATTTATCTATCCTTCTTATGTAATCTTTGAGCCCCGGGAACTACAGGAGAAAAAAAAAAACTCAAACATATCTCTCCAGTTAAATAAAATTGAGAGAGAGAAGAAAAAGCTTACATTTCACTCTTGTCACAAAGGTACCTAGTTAAATGGGATGTAATGTCATCCAAAGCTCACTGTTATTTCAAGACATCAGTTTACAAATGCTTTCCAGCTGGCACTGGTGGTAAAGAACTGGCCTGCCAACGCAGGAGACATAAGAGATATGGGTTCAATCCCTGGGTCAGGAAGATCCCCTGGAGGAGGGCATGGCAATCCACTCCAATATTACTGCCTGGAGAATCCCATGGACAGAGAAGCCTGAAGGGCTACAGTCCATAGGGTCACAAAGAGTTGGATATGACTGAAGTGACTTAGAATGAACTTTTACAAATGCTCTCTAACCCACCGAATTTTATATACTCCAACAGGCTCATATAATGACTGGGATGTGTGTATGTGTCAGTCGCTCAGTTGTGTCTGACTCTTTGCGGCCTCATGGACTGTAGCCTACCAGGTTCCTCTGTCCATGGGGATTCTCCAGGCAAGAATACTGGTCACCTCCAGGCAAGAATACTGGTCACCATGCCCTCCTCCAGAGATTCTTCCCAGCCCAGGGATCAGACCTGCACCTCTTACATCTCCTTCACTGGCAGGCAGGTTCTTCACCCACTAAGCCACCTGCAAAGCCTCTAAAACCAAAAATTAAAACAATAAAACCTTTCCAAACTTTCTTCAGAATTGATACTTCACTGTCATTATTTTCTCATCAGTTTTTATTTAATTTCATTACAAACACATAGTCTCTGAGGAAGTCATAAATGAGATATACAGCTTTCTCAGGACAGTCTTTAAGTTCCCTTTTGCTTAATTCCATCCTCTCTGCTTCACCATCCTTTCTTTCTTCTCCAAGTTCACCTCCTGCTGGAACCTACATAGCAGTCTACTATTCCTTCCATGGTTTCTTCATTCTTTTACAACATGTGGCTGTACAGATACCCTTAAATTTTGGAGGCCGCTCCTCAGTTTACAACATCAAAGTTTTATTGTATTCAACATCCTGCATCAGCCCAAGAAAACTAGACTTCAGGTGCTTCCTCCAGTTCAGACCCAGGGTTCTAGGTCTGCCCCTTCCCCATGGGACAGTGGCAGAGGTTAGCGCATCCCCTCTGCCAGGTCAGGAGGGCGTTGTGCCCACTCCTTTGGTCCCCAGAAGCTGCTTCTATATCTCTCTCTATTCCTCTCCCCAAGTAGCTCCAGGCTCTCTTGGCTTCCCTGTTATTGAAGCAGTAGTGACCTCACCTCCCTAGTAAAGAAGCCCTTACACTAGCCAAGGCTGCCTCCACTCAGGGTTCCCAGCCTCAACACAACCTAAGACATCAGAGAGAGAAGGGGTCCCTGAATCTTGCCCCCCACCACAAAGAGCCCAGGCTACTACTCACAGAGGAGGAAGCTGGTGAGTCCCAGGAGCCGGGCGGCCCAGCAGAGGCGGGGGACTTCTGAGAAGGGCTCCATCTCAGGCTGCCTGCCAGCCTATGCAGCTGCAGAGGAAACATTTAGGAGGAGCAGCAAGAGAGCGGGAAAGGCTTCACTCCTAAGAGTTCTTGGGCTCTTCCCCACCCCCAAGGGTGGGGTTAACAAGTTAGTTTTGAATGTCAGCTCACAGGGCTAGACTAAGCCATTCAGATGTTTCTTATTATCCCCAGAACCTACAATAGGACCTCAATAAACAATTGCAGAATAAATATATAAACAACTTCACTTTATGATATACCTGTACTGTATTGGCAAGACGCCCCATTCCTGTGGTCCTGCTAGTTTGGTGATCTCCCACTCCTTACCCCTACCCCCATTATACTCCCTTTACTAGTTTCCCCTGTTAACAGCTCAGCCCAGGCAGCCTTGCTTACTAATATCAACCCCTGGTCCAGCACAGAACTATTACACCACAGCACCACACTATTACAGCCAGGGTGGGCAAGACATCTTCCTCTTTGTACCATTTAGTGAGATAAATTTCCTTTTTTGTTTTCTGCGAACTTCATCTATCTGTTGCCTAAGTAAGAAGCCATTACCAAAAGAAAATAAAGATCGTTGTGAAAGTGTCGCATGCCCACACGCCCAGGACAAATGTTGGCATTTATCTGTTCCTTGCACTCTTCTAGTTTTCTTAGTTGTCACTCACACCAGTTATCCTCACTACACACGGGACAAAGCCAGACCCCAAAGCCTCTGATAGGCTCTTGTCTGCATCACACCCACCACTTCCCTTTCATCCTCTGCCAGCCCTGCTCCTGCTATCGTGGAGGGGCAGGGGTAGATATCTGTACTCCTTCTGGCCACAGCCTCAGCTGCCTCAGACTCACTGCCACCTGCTGAGGCTCCGGCTCTGGTGTCTTCTCCCCAGACTGAACACCTCACACCTGAGAACTGTCAAGCCCCACACACCCCATCTACCTAACTCCTGGTCCATGCCCTCTTCTCCTGCCCACTGAGGCTTTCTCCTCAGCTGCCCAGGCCCCAGTGCTGCATCCACAAGACTGGCCCCACAATCATGCACTCAAGGTACTCAGGCCACGGTGCACTAAACCCATTTTCTGGATTTGAAAACTGAGATCAGGAGTGACTGCATGACCTGCAGAAAGTCACACAGTGAATCACAGGTAAGGTGTGGATTCTTGACAGCAAACTCTAGGAAAAAAAATTCTCCACATCACAGTCACTATACCATCCCTCTCTGTGGCCTCAAACAACTCGCAGGAGTCCATTTTGTGCTTGCTCCCTTAAACTGCTCTGCAACATCGCAGACAAGAGAGTATCCAGCACTGGCTCATTCCCTCCAACCCAATCTACTAATGAGAAAATTACTTCAAAAGGTGGTCCATGAATCCTGTGGTCAGAAATTTCTGAAAGCAGTCAAAATCCAGGCAGTTCATCCACTGGTCATTCTCAGGGTGAAGAGGATCGAGTCTGGTATGTCTTCCTCCCCCAAGCCCCTACACCTGTAGTGAGCAAACTTTGTGTGAGAAAGGTCTGGTTGTGAAAATCATTTGCTTAAGTGAGTTGGGGAGGAGGAGCCTAGAGAGAGAAAACCAGCAATGTGGTACCGGCCACGGATGCTGGGAGAGCCAGACAGTAGACTTTATATGCTGGGAAAACACCTAGAACTTTTAAAAAGTCGAGGTATCCTATCTCACATTTAACACACTAACCATCCTGTACTAGGGCATTACACATAAGCAAGCACACATATCACCTGCAGAAACTTTGTGAAGAGTTTACTAAACACAAATTCTTGGTGCCAGGAATCTTTGGGGAATTGAAGGAAATAAGACCTGGATCTACATAACGCGTGTGTGTGTCAGGAAGATCAGATAGGAGGTAAGTGTAGAGTCAAGTGATATGAAGAGTCCAGGAAGCAGAGATCTGAGAGATGACCAGGAGAAATTAAGCCCCTGAGAATGCACAGAAATTGTCAGGAAATCTGGATGTCCAAGGGACTTCATGGAGGGTCATATCTATTTTATTTGAATTCCAAAAAGCAAATTATCCCAATGGAGAGCTGAGTTATGTGAAGAATACACTTACTGAATATCTATTCTATGTGTTCTTTTTTTTTTATTAGTTTTGCCATACAATGACATGATATCACCATGGGTTTACATATGCTCCCCCTCCAGAACCCCCCCTCCCTCCTCCCTCCCTCCTCCCTCCCCCCGGGAAATCTCGTTGCACCAGCCCCGAGCATCAATCCTGGGCTAGCGATTGATTAGACATATGATAATTAACATGTTTCAATGCCATTCTCCCATATCATCCCACCCTTACCCTCATCCACAGAGTCCACGAGTCTATTCTATACATCTGCGTTCCTTTTGCTGTCTCGCATGCTGGGTTCTCGTTACCATCTTTCTAAATTCCATATATATGCATTAATATACTGTATTGTTGCTTCTGGCTTACTTCACTCTGGATAATGGGCTCCAGTTTCATCCATCTGAGTAGAACTGATTCAAATGAATTTTTTTTCTATGTGTTCTTTTGATTAATCTAAAATACATGCTTAATTAAACCCTCCTAACATGGTATTATATAAGCATTACATGCATCTATTGAAGGATCATCCTGAAATTACAAAGAGATTAAATAACTTGTTCAAGGCTGTGCTTTAAGTGACTGACAAGAGGCTCACAAACTTCAACATCAGCCCAGCCACGGACTTGCTCAGGAGAATGTAGTTTCTGAGGAACTGAAGTCATGACTGTGAAAGGCCTGAGGAGATAGAGGTTGGCTGTTTCCTTGTGTGGGAGGAACACACAGCTCTGGGAGAAACGTTAGGTGGCCTAGGTAAAGGAAAACTGGGGGGAAAGGATCTGAGTAGTCTTTTCCACAATCACCCTTCCTGGGTGAAAGACAAGCGGCACCACGCCAGCCGTGCATGGTTCACCACAGACCCCCGAGAAGCCCAGCACGGGGCGGAGGCAGAGGCAGACAGCCGCAGGTGCAGACGAGCCATCGCTGCTCCCCCTCTTCTCTTCCCCTATAACAGAATTAATAATTTTCCAGTAAAAAATTAGATTTAATATTTCAATGAAAAATAAACAGCACTAAAATGTTTTAAAGTATTAAGAAGACAGTGGGTGGTTTCAATGAGTCATTCAGGGGAAAGTAGGTAAATACTGAGCAACGATACCCATAACTAGAAAATGATGAATAATTCAACATGCATGTTAAAATGTGAGAGGTATAAAATCTCAGAGTAAGAAAATGCTCTCCTTTATAAAAGAAATGAGAAAAATGGCTTCCCTCGCAGATCACTTTTTCAGAACTCTGGAAAATAACTATGACACACAGTAATACGATGGGGCATTTATTCAAGAAAAACAACAGAATCCCAGTAAGAACAGGAAGTTTTGTGGTGTTTTAACTTTCCCTGTGCTCTCAAGTAGCACAATTCACCTGAAAAAGAATACCCTGTATTCTTGGTGAACACCAGAGACCTTGCAGCCACCAGAGAGAGCCAATTCAGAGTTTTATTTCCAATAGATTTGTCATGATTTGACATACCTTCTGGTACTCCTGAAGATCCCACCTCAAAAACATCTGTATTTGCCCTAACAAGGGGTGTCCGTTTGAGCTGCCCAAAGTATTGAATAACAGTTAATGCAAACTATAGACTAATTAAAACCTTATAAGGGAAAACGGGGGGTGGGAGGGGGTGTTAACAGAACCAGAGATCAAGTTGCCAACATTTGTTGGATCATGGAGAAAGCAAAGGAATTCAGTAAAAATATCTGCCTTTGCTTCGTTGACTACACTAAAGCCTTTCACTGTGTGGATCACAAAAAACTGTGGAAAAATCCTAAATTAATGGGAGTACCAGATCACCTTACTTGTCTCCTGAGAAACTTGTGTGTGAGTCAAGAAGCAACAGTTAAAACCAGACATGGAACAACTGACTGGTTCAAAATTGGGAAAGGAGTACAACAAAATTGTATATTGTCACCCTGCTCCTTTAACTTCTGAGCAGAGTATACCGTGTGAAATTCCAGGCTGGGTGAATCACAAGCTGGAATCAAGACTGCTAGGAGAAATATCAACAACCTCAGATATACAGATGATACCAATTTAATGGCAAAAGTTGAAGAGGAGCTAAAGAGCCTCTTGATAAAGATGAAAGAGGAGAGTGAAAGAGCTGGCCTAAAACTCAACATTCAAAAAGCTAAGATCATTGAATCTGACCCCATCTTTTCATGGTAAATAGATGAGAAAAAAGTGGAAACAGTGGCAGATTTTATTTTCTTGGGCTCCAGAATCACTGAGACAGTGACAACAGCCATGAAAGTAAAAGACACTTGCTCCTTTTAATTTAATACAGAAAAATTGTAGCGAAAATAGACACCATATTAAAAGGCAGAGACATCACTTTGCCGAAAAGGTCCATATAGTCAAAGCTATGGTTTTTCCGGTAGTCATGTATGGATGTGAGGGTTGGACCAGAAAGAAGACTGAGTGCCAAAGAGTTGATGCTCTTGAACTGTGGTGCTGGAGAAGACTCTTGAAAGTCAACTGGACTCCAAAAAGATCAAACCAGTCAATCGTAAAAGAAATGAACCCTAAAGAGAGAAGAGAAAAAAGAAAGGAGAGGAGGCAGGACAGGATTTGCACCCCTAGGGAGCTGGAGTGTAGGAGAGGTTCCTGCACCCAGGGAAGCCCACTCACTGATGGAGAAATCATTTGGGATGGAAGGGGAGCATCTGAAGCTATTCAAGGAGGATGAAACAGCTGATTTGTGGCAGACAGAAGAGAGTGAGACCTAGCCATAGCCCTGTACAGGTCTGTGCCATAGCCCTGTACACCCAAGACTTGGGAGTGTGTTTGCCAGTTCACAGTGGGGGCTGAAAGCTGGAACATGGGGATTGGAGACCAAACTCAGGAGGAAGATTGCTACTGACTGTGAGGAGACAGCCTGAGGTGATGGAAGGGAGGAAATTCACAGCCAGGAGTCCTTGTGGAAGAAACCCAGAACTGCCACAGAAGCAAGGGGCCACTGCTGAGCGACATCACGTGCAGGGGATGGAGCCGCCACTGCAGCACCACTCTCCCTACATGACAGCGCCCTGACCCACCAGGCACTAGCAAAAGCTCCCACCATGTCTGGCATTCTGGTGCTTCACACATTTAAACTGCAAAAGCTCAACCTAAAGGCAGAAGTTTATAACAACAATTAAAAAAATGTGACTGAGAATAAAAAGAAGGGGGAAAAAAGCTCAAAATCTTGATTAGATTTCATAGTGCCAATAAAATTGACAACACCAGGGGTGTGGGGGGGGAGAAGAAAAGAAAAAATGCAAAAGAATCTATACAACAAGTCAAAACATAAGAATAATAAGTGTTTTTCTTGAGTCAGTGCTGTCAGAGTCCTTTCCCTCGCTGGGAGTCCCAGTCCACCTCATCTCCCTAGGATGCCCACCAACACTGTGCTGATCTCTGGACCTGTTGTGAGGGTAGCTCAGATTATAATCTGGTCCTACTCCTCCGTGTTTTTGTCTCCAGTGTCCATAGCTATCAGAACTAGTGTGTTTCCTTTTGTGGGAGCTCTCAATAACCTTTTATATATTCCATAGACAGAGTCTGCCTAGCTGATCATGTGGATTTAACCTACAGCTTGTAAATAGCTGGTGGGAAGGTTTTGGGTCTTCTTCCTTAGTCACACTGCCCCTGGGTTTCAACTGTGGTTTTATTTCCACCTCTGCATGCGGGTCATCCACTGGGGTTTGCTCCTAAGGTTGCCCTGGAGGGCTTGGGTTCACCCCTGTGAGGGCCAGGTGTGGAGGTGGTGCAGCTGCTTGGGTTGCAGAAGTTCTGGCAGCACGAGGTACTCAGGGGAGGTGGTGGCTAGGGCAGCAGGAAATACAGTGCTCTAGAAGGGTAGGGAAACCAGTATTGGCCAATATGCTCCAGTATTCTTGCCTGGAGAACCCCTCTCCCTCATAGAGAAGCCTGGCAGGGAGGTCTACAGGGTTGCAGAGTCAGACACTACCGAAGCAAATCTGCACACACAGACGCAAGAGTTTTTTGCCTGTGGCAGCTCTGCCCCAGTGAGAGTTGAGCGTGAAGGTGGCACAGCTGCTTGGCTTGCGGGGACCCTGGCAGCACCAACTGTGCAGAGACACAGACTGCCTCCGCCACAGGAGTCATGACCCTATCAGAATCTTTTTTCGAGCCTCTTGTAGCTGGCAATTAGAAGGCCTCTTTGGCCAGTCTTTCTCTGTAGCTCTGCCTATTTAGGTACTTAGAGGGCTCCCTTGCCTGGGGCCTTTCTCTGTTGTTCAGTGCATCAGGCACTTAAAGGGGCACCCTGGGTGGGGTTCTACTCTGTAGTTCAGGCTATCAGGTGTTTGA
This sequence comes from Antilocapra americana, assembly GCA_007570785.1. Taxonomy (NCBI): domain Eukaryota; kingdom Metazoa; phylum Chordata; class Mammalia; order Artiodactyla; family Antilocapridae; genus Antilocapra; species Antilocapra americana. The sequence goes on from ML664227.1 coordinate 1,313,240, forward strand.
TGGGCCAGCCTCTCTGTTGATCAGCTGCCAGTGCTTTCGTGTGCAGGGAGAGGGGCTATGGTGATGGCTCCACCCACTAAGCGTGACTCACAGTATCGCCTTGCTTCCACGGCTGCCCAGCTTTCCTCCACAGGCATTTCCCACTACGATCTCCTCCCTCACAACCCCTCAATCCATCTATTTGCAGTCAACAATCCCTAAACTCCAGCTCCCAGTCACTGCGCCTTCCAGGAGACCAGCTTTCCTGTCCAAGGTATGGATGGTTGTGGCAAGGACTGTCTGATTCCCATTCCATTTAGGCTGCCATAGATCAGCTGTTTCACTCTCAGCCCTAAATGTTTTTCCTCCGACTCAGACAATTGCCCCAATGTGGGGATCGGATCCCTGCTTCTGTTCCCCCGCCCGCTGAAGGCAGGTCCAGTCCTACTAACACTTCTATTTTTCCCCCTAGTTCCTTCATCCTACCAAGCTTTGTGTGGATCTGGACTCATTTGAAAAGACCGTGATGCTGGGAAAGATTGAGGGCAGGAGGAGAGGAGGGTGACAGAGGATGAGATGGCTGGATGGCATCACCAACTCAATGCACTTGAGTTTGGATAGACTCCGGGAGTTGGTTATGGACCAGGAGGCCTGGCATGCTGCGGTTCATGGGGTCACAAGGAGTCAGATGCGACTGAGAAGCTGAACTGAACTATTATTTTCTGCTGGTGAGGTACTCCTGTCTGCTCTCAGCTGGTGTTCTGCACGCACTTCTGTGTCTGAAGGCATATTCCTGATGTATCCGTGGAGAGAGATGTACCCCATGTCCACCTATTCCTCCACCATCTTGTTCTCTGTCAACCATTTTATTTTTTAAGGGAAATATAGTGTCATGAACAGGAACCCCTGGAATTCTGGTCTACTAGTACAACCAACACATTCATAATGAAAGAAATAGCTCATAGACAAGGGATTCAAATTAAAACAGGTCTTTTGTTGAACATCTACAAGTGCTCTGACTGGCGGCATGAAGGGTCCTACTTACCCAACCCAGACTGCTGAACAGAAAGCTGTCCCCCAGCTGTGAAAAGCTCAACAGCTCAGATAAGTCCAGCAATTTCCAGGGTTATTCAGATAATAAGTGAAGAAGATGAGACTCAGACATAATTCTGTCAAGTACCAAAGCCCTGGATTTTCCAGGACAGCAGAACATGTAAGCAGCACAAGTAAGGAGAGTTTATAACGTGAAGGGCGCTGGTCAGGACAGAAGCAATGCAGGTCAGCATGTGTCCCCAGAATAAGGCCACCAGCAGCCTGTGCCCCAGAGCAGTGTTTCCAGTCTGGTAGGAAATTCCCAAATGTGGGACACTGAGCCAGCTCAGGGCTTAGTGACTGAAGCAGACAGTGACTGGACTGGAAAGGAGGGCCCTCCTTGTGCAGAGACACAACTGTGATCAATAAGTATGTGCTAGGTGAAACGTAGCCCAAGTTGCCACTTGCGGTGGAGCTGAAAGATGCTTGCCTTATAGGGAACATGTGTGACACTGTGGCATGCTCACAGGAGGCCTGGGACAAGAGTGAGACCACACGATTCCCACCATCAGGTGTAGACCCTGCACCAGCCTGAGAGTAGGATCTCCTTGCCTCCTCTGTGCACAAGGCCGGGAGTCTGCATCAGAAGGGGAGGGCAAGAGCCAGTGACCTGGTCACATCACAAATGACAGACAACTCGCTGAAGTGCTGTGGGAGCCCAGCACAGAGAGCACCCAGCTCCATCTGGGGCAGGACGGGGAAGGCTCCCAGGGGATCATTTGAGCTTTATTGAAAGAGGAGGGAGGGAAGGGTCTTACTCCAGGGAGTGGGAGCAGGTTTGCAGGCTGGAGACGGATGTGGTTTCTTTACTTAGGCCCATAAGGGCTTTTAACCCTTAATACTGTGAGGTTTTTTCCAGTTAACTGCATCTTCTGGGGCTCTCCTTCTCCTCCTTTGAGAACCCCGACTATGGTTCTCAAAGATCTTGGGCTAGTTCTCAGGGGCTGTGAGTGGAGATCTGCAAAGCCTGCCCTCTTACCTATGGGGTAGAATAGTGTGGTTTTAGCCCTTGAGGTAGGTAGAAGGTTGTGTGGGTGTTGTGGTCTGTTCTCCTCACACTGGAGAGAAAAGAGATGCTCAGAACCAGTCCAGCCAATAGCTAAGAGGGAAGTTTTGTGATAAAGGAAGCCCTGCAGCAAGAGGCCTGAGCAATGTGCCTGGACAGAGAGTCACCCACACACTGTGGTTGGGCAGGAGCCACGCATGGGGTATAAGCTCAGTGTAGGAGCAGTCTCTCTACCACGGGGGGCTTCTCCAGGTTTAAAAGGTGATGTAGCTGGTGAGACTGATCGGATGGTAGTTAGGCTAAATGAAAAGACCCTGGGAAAGCAGGTCCACGAGGCTCTCTAGGAGGACAGTTCGCTGCCCCAGGAAGGACAGCAGGGTCCACCAGCCTTCAGCTCTCAGACAGTGAGGGTCCCTGGGCCCTGCTGGGAGACCAGCTGAGCTTCTTGTGCTAGCGGCTTTTGCAGGGGTGGGAGAGGCTGGAGATTCCAGCCTATCTGTGACGCACTGAGCGTAGAAGGAAGTGGCTGTGGTTGGCCAGACGTCGCTTTCTTTCTCAGAGGCTACTGAGACACACCACAGGCCTTTGTTCCTCTCCTGGGGTGGTGTGAAGGGGTGAGAAGCTGTGATGGGACACATCTGGCCTCCTCCCCCTTACGTGGATTCTCAAGGTTTGAAACCATCTTAGTATGGGAGATTCACTGCGATGAAGAGACTTGGATTCAGGAAGACCCTTGGTTGGGATCGTGGAGACCTGGTCCAAGTCTTGACTTTGCCATGTACTAATTTTCGAGACCCTGGGCTTATCTATTAATGTCTTTGGATCCTCAGTTTCCTCACCTGGAAAATACGAGGTAATCATAATTTTACCTATCAGGATCTCATGGGTGAAAGTGTTTCCCATACCAGAAGGTGCTAGACAGATGATAGTCATTGATGGTGATTTAGCTAACTGACTGGAGACCATAGGAAATGCCCATTATGTTGATTTAGCAGTAATAAGTCAAGCAGTGACCTCATTTATCCACATCAAGCTTCCTCACATCCTTAACCCTTTAGATCTTAGCGCCAGCAGTATTCCCATTTGCCATGGACACGGCAGCTGATTTTAAGCTCTAACTTTAGAATATGCAGAGAAAAGGAAACAAATATCAGAACAGAAACAAATAAAACTGATAAATCTAAAAACAGATATATATTTTTAAACTATGGTGGTTTAGTCACTAAGTCGTGTCCACCTCTTGTGACCCCATGGACTGTAGGTCACCAGGCTCCTCTGTCCTTGAGATTCTCTGGGCAGGAATACTGGAATGAGTTGTCATTTCCTTCTCCAGGGAATCTTCCCCACCCAGGAATTGAACCCAAGTCTCCTGCATTGCAGGCAGATTCTTCCTCAACTGAGCTGTAAGGGAAGCCCATATTATATTTTTAAACTATAGTTAAAATCATATGTAATTGTGAAAAACTGAACATTTTTACATTTTCAAAACAAAACAAACCAAAAAAAAAAAATATTCGGGTAAACCACTTCTATTCAATGTCATACTGACAATTTTATCTCCAGTAAGTGAATAAAAGAAGTAAAAAGTATACAGATCTTAAAGGGCAGGGGGGAACCAAACGTTTTTTGTAGACAAAATGCTTATCTATGGAGAAAGCTTTCTAGAACTAATAAGTTTACTAAGATTGCAAGAAAAAAAGGCCAAGTGAAGGAAAAAACATACTTTTGTGTGCTAATGAAAGATACCAGGTTTAAAAGCTTTAATTCCATGTTGTGGGGAGTCTACTGAGGTTCTTGAAGAAATCTGTAGGGACAGAGATCATCTAGCAAGCTGTGCATAGTGATTAAAAGGGTTCAGCAGGCACTGGGGGAACAGAGCCCCAGCAGATTTTGAGGGTTTATCCTGGCCTTGGGTACTCACCTCTAGTCCCTGATCCATCCCCATTACCAATCAATCTATAAGGAAAATATGAACTTTTTTAAATTCAAGTTGAGGCACTTGGCCCACAGATTGTCTGCAGAGTACTTAACGATAATATCGCCATATACTGCGTCTGGGGCACCTGGTGTCCTGTAGAACTCTTCCTTCTTATTCCCTGCCGATAGCAGTGCTGAGCTTCTGAAAAACTTTAGGGGAAGGAGCCCAGTTCAGTGCATATTCACTGCACAATTCAGCGAAGCAACATTGGTCCCTATCCATTGAGAAAACTACAACATTTTCAAGTACATAGAATCCTCCTTTCCATTTGTAATCTGAGTTTCAGGGGTGGCTTTAGTAATAACTGACACAGTTGCATGACTGAGGGGCTGGTGTGTCTGTGTATATGTGTGTATGTGTGCGTGTTTGCGTGTGTGTCTTTGCTTGAAGAGGCGAGGATTAGCATAATAGATTCCCATGGTTCTTTATGACCTTTGGGACTCTAACTTAGGTGGAGCATGCTGGCTGAGCTGGGAAGATTGAAGAAACGAGAAGAAACACTGTTTTGACTTGTTTGCATTTTAAAATTGAGCAAACAGCAATATTCTTTATTTGTATTTAGGGGCAATATTGGTGGTGAAAAAAGAGAGAATTTGCTATGTGAGAGAAAATAACTTTTCAATGATTTTTTAGATTCAGATAAACCACCTTAGGCTATTAATATTTTAACCTCCCCTACTAAAGAAAGAATATATGTATTGCCTGAATACGCAAGCAGTGGTTGTTTCTGCATTTATTTCCTGTAAGAGAAGAATCCTTCCTCTTTCTCACTAAGTCCAATATAATACAAAAAAAGGAACCTGGAACATTGCAATACAGTGTGATGAGAAGTTATGGAGACATAAGAGGAGCGTCAGGGGTCAGGGGTCAGGGAGAGGGATGGGGATGGGCAAGCCACAACATCTTGGGGTGCAGGGTAAGCTGAGAAACAATGTGATGACTTAATGGGACTCTGCTTAAGTGTCCTCACCAAAGTATCAAAAACAACTAAAGTTTCACCATTTCTTTCTTCCCTAAGATTCACTATGCCTTTCTTCCCAACAATAAGAAAAAAATTATCACATGTGAGGTGCTTAGCACAGGACCTGATACGTTGTTTGCACTTGATCAACTGCTCTTCAAGGTGGAAGCGAGAAAAGAGCCGAGGACAAGCTCCAGGTTTCTGAAGTGGGCCACTTACCGAGAATTTTTGTTGTTGTACAGTCGCCAAGTCGTGTCTGACTCTTGTGCAACCCCTGGGACTGCAACACGCCAGTCCTCCCTGTCGCTCATCTTCTCCTGAAGTTTGCCCAAGTCCATGTCCATTGAATAGGTGATGCCATCCAACCATCTCATCTTCTGTTGCCCTCTTCTCCTTCTGCCTTCAATCTTTTCCAGCATCAGGGTCTTTTCCAAAGAGTCAGAGATGAGAATAGGGCCCCAGAAATAGGTTGGGAGTTGAAGACAATAAACACAGCATCAGACACATTGAGACTGAACCCCAGTGGAGACGCCTAGTAAAGTTGAATGCAGAGTCTGATGCTCAGCAGAGAACGTGTTGGGGAAATAGTCTGGGGCGTTAGCAGCATGTGAATGATAATAGGAGCCAACGGAGTAGGTGTCAGTGCAAGAGTGAGAACTGAGATGAAAAGGCAACTGTCCCCAAACACTTGGAAGCAGCAACATTTGAGGGAAGGACAGAAGTAAAGGAAGAGGAGCCAGAAAAGGAGCCTGAGCAGGATGGCAGATAGGAAGGGGAGATCCAGGAGAGGGTGACATAAAGGAAATTGAAGGAAAAGAGACTTTACAAAGGAAAGAGGAGTCAGTAGTGTCAAGTGCTGGAGTGGTAGTGGGTCACCCTGTGATATCCGAAGGAGTTCTGGTGAAGAAAGACAAAGAAGTGAGTGTCTTGACTTCAGTGCAGAGGTGTGACTATGATGTGGAAGAGACAGAATTAGGACAGTAGTTGTGGGTATGGCCTGAAGGGTGAAGTCAAGAAAGAGGTGTGCGAAGAGCACTCAAGGGCTCCAGGAAAGGGGTGAGCAAAGTGGGATCAGCTGAAAATACCAGAGAGAGAAGAAATATGTAAGACAACACTTTTCTCAAAAAGATGAGACGAGATCAGACTTGAAGCACAGATGAAGGTACTGTTAACTACTGAGAAATTTACAAATTCTCCTGAAATGTACATGGGATGTTCTCCAAAACAGGCCATATGCTAGGCCATAAACAGCTTTGGTAAGCTTAAAAGATGGAAATCATACAAATTATATCCTCTAACTCCAACAGAATGAAAGTGGAAATCGTAACAGCAGGAAATTTGAGAAATATGTGTAAATTAAACAACACATTCATCAACAAAAGGGCAAAAGAATAATTCACAAGGAAGTTGAAGAGTTTACTGAGATGAAAAAAGCTGAAAACACACAACATTCCAAACTTATGGAATGCAGCAAAAGTGGTACTTGAGGAAAAGTGCAAGTATAAAAGCCCACGTTAAAGAAGGAAGATCTCAAAACAATAACCCAAACTTTCTAACACAAGAAACTGTTAAAAAAAAGAAAAAAGAACAAACCAAACCTAAAACTACAGAAATAATAAAGATTATATATGCCATATATGGATTGATATATCACATTTTATTTATTCACTCATCATTTGATATCTGTGTTATTTTGACTTCGTGACTACTAAGAATAATACTGATTATTTTCTGTGAACATGTTTTCAGTTTTCTTGGATGTTTACCTAGAAGTGGCATCGCTGGGTCATATGGTAGCTCTGTGGTTATCTTGCTGAGGAACTGCCAAAATATTGTTCAAAGTGGCTGGACCATTTTATATTCTTAGCATCAGTGTAGGAGGGTTCCAATTTCTCCACATGGTTCTAACAGTTGTTACTGTTAGACTCTTTGATTCTAGTCATCCCAGTAGGTATGAAATGGTATCTCAATATGGGTTTAATTTCCATCTCCTAATGAATAATAATGTGCATTTTCTTTCCATATATTTGTTTATTGGACCTTTATATATCCACTTACTTTGGAGGAGTGTATATTCAACTCCTTCATCCATCTTAAAAACTGTTTGTCCAGAAATCTACAAGCAATAAATGCTGGAGAGGATGTGGAGAAAAGGGAACCCTCTTACACTGTTGGTGGGAATGCAAACTAGTACAGCCACTATGGAAAACAGTGTGGAGATTCCTTAGAAAACTGCAAATAGACCTGCCATATGACCCAGCAATCCCACTGCTGGGCATACACACCGAGGAAACCAGAATTGAAAGAGCCACGTGTACCCCAATGTTCATCGCTGCATTGTTTACAATAGCCAGGACATGGAAGCAACCTAGATGCCCATCAACTGACAAATGGATAAGAAAGCTGTGGTACATATACACAATGGAATATTACTCAGCATTAAAAAAAAATTCATTTGAATCAGTTCTATTCAGGTGGACGGAACTGGAGCCTATTATCCAGAGTGAAGTAAGCCAGAAGGAAAAACAACAATACAGTACACTAATGCATATATATGGAATTTGGAAAGATGGTAATGAGAACCTGCATGCGAGACAGCAAAAGAAACGCAGGTGTATAGAACAGACTCGTGGACTCTGTGGAAGAGGGAAAGGGTGGGATGATATGGGAGAATGGCATTGAAACATGTTAATTATCATATGTGAAATCAATCACCAGCCCAGGTTTGATGCTCCGGGCTGGTACACCGAGATGACCTAGGAGGAGGGAATCGGAAGGGAGGAGGGAGGGGGGTTCTGGAGGGGGAGCATATGTAAACCCATGGCAGTTTCATGTCAATGTATGGCAAAACCAACACAATAAAGTAAAGAAAATTAAAAAAAAAAACTGTTTGTCTTTTATTACTGAAGTAGAACTCTTCACATAATAAAGACACTAGACTTATCAAATACGTAATATGCAAATCTTTTGTCCCATTCTCTGTTCACGCTGCCACAACAGAAACGTTGTAGACTGGATGACTTAAAAAACGAACACTTATTTCTCTCTGTTCTAGAGACTAAGATTTCCAAGATCGAGGTACCAGAAGATGCAGTGTTTAATAAACCAGGCTTGCTTCCTAATTTATAGATGGAAATCTTCTGTGTCCTGAATGGTGGAAAGGGTGAGAGAGTTTACTACTTGGGCCACCTGATGCAAAGAACCAGCTCTTCAGAAAAGACCCTGATGCTGGCAAAGACTGAAGCAAAAGGAGAAGGGGGCAGCAGAGGATGAGATGGTTAGAGAGCATCACTGACTCAGTGGACACAAATCTGAGCAAACTCCAGGAGATAGTGAAAGTCAAGGGAACCTGGCATGCTGCAGTCCACGGGTTAAAAGAGTCAGACATGACTTAGTCTCTGAACAAGAAGACAGAGAGAAAAGTAGCAAAACTGAGATTATTCAGTAAGTCTTAAAGGTTCTAGTCAAAAGTGGTACTTGTTACTTCTGCTCACATTCTGTTGATCAAAACAAATCATCTGGGTAAGTCCAATATGAGCAGTACAGAGAGGTACCATCTTCACACAGGAAGGGCAGTTACTATTTGGGAATAATAATAAATAAATTTCATTCTTTATGTTACTTGTCTTAGCTAGAATCTACAATATAATGCTGCATACAAGTGGACAGAACAGACTCTTTTTTCTAATCTTAGATGGAAAACTTTCCAGTCTTTCACTACTAAGTATGAGGTTAACTATGAATTTTCATAGATACCCTTTATCAGGTAAGGAATTTCTCCTCAATTCCTACATTAAGTGTTTTTAGTGAAAGGATATTGTATTTTGTCAAATACTTCCTTGTTTCTTACTAAGTTTATCTATGGTGTTTTTCCTTTAACCTGCTAGTAGAATAGTCTACATTGATTGGCTTTCACATGTTCAATCACCTTTGAATTCCTAAGAAAAATCCCACTTGGTCATGCTGTATAATCCTTTTTAAGTAATGGTGGATTTTGTTTACTTAATTTGGGGGGACTTTTTAATCTTTACTAGGACTTCCTTGGAGAAGGCAGTGGCAACCCACTCCAGTGTTCTTGCCTGGAGAATCCCAGGGAAGGGGGAGCCTGATGGGCTGCCGTCTATGGGGTCGCACAGAGTCGGACACGACTAAAGTGACACAGCAGCAGCAGCAGGGATTCCTTGGTGGCTCAGATGGTAAGGCATCTGCCCTCAATGTGGGAGACCTGAGTTTGATCCCTGGGTTGGGAAGATCGTCTGGAGAAGGAAATGACAAGCCACTCCAGTACTCTTGCCTGGAAAATCCCATGGATGGAGGAGCCTGGTAGGCTGCAGTCCATGTGGTCGCAAAGAGTCAGACATGACTGAGTGACTTCACTTTCACTTTCAATGAAGGATATTGATCTGTAGTTTTCCTTTGATATTTTTGTCTGGTTTTGGATCAGAGTAATTCTGGCTTCGTAGAATTAGTTGGGAGTGTCACAGATAAAGTTACTCTGTGAAATGGTTTGCATTCTCAGTCAGTTCAGTTACTCAGTCAGGTCTGACTCTTAGCAGCCCCATGGACAGAAGCATGCAAGGCTTCCCTGTCCATCACCAATACCCAGAGCTTGTTCAGACTCATGTCCATCGAGTTGGTGATGCCATTCAACCATCTCATCCTCTGTTGTCCCCTTCTCCTCCTGCCCTCAATCTTTCCCAGCATCAGGGTCTTTTCAGATGAGTCAGTTCTTCACATCAGGTGGCCAAAGTATTGGAGTTTCAGCTTCACCATCAGTCCTTCCAATGAATATTCAAGATTGATTTAGTTTAGGATTGACTGGTTGGATCTCCTTGTTGTCCAAGAGACTCTCAAGAGTCTTCTCCAACACCACAGTTCAAAAACATCAATTCTGTGGCATTCCGCTTTCTTTAGCATCCAACTCTCATATCCTACATGACTACTGGAAAAACCCTTAGGGTTTTAGACTCTAAGGTTACCATAACGAAATACCAAAGCAGGATGGTTCAAACACCAGTCATTTACTTTCTCACAATTCTGGAGGCTGGAAGTCGAAGTTCAAGATGCTGACAGTTTTGATTTATCTTGAGATCTTGCTCCCTGGCTTGCAGAAGGTCTCTTTCTTGCTGTGTCTTCACATGAACTTTCTCTGTGTGTGCACATCCTTCTTCACGAAAGGACCCAGTGATACAGATGTAGTGCCCTACTTTAGGACCTTTTTAACCCATCTGCCTTCTTAAAGACCCTAGCTCCAAACACAGTCATACTGAGAGTTAGGACATCAACATTTGAAAGTGAGGGATGAGAGGATGGGTTATAATTCACCTCACAGTTGAAGTGCCTTGAATATTTATTCAATTTTATTGTTTGTTATAGATCTCTCTAGATTTTATATTTCTTGTTGAGTTCATTTTGATAATTTGTGTATTTCTGGGAATTTCTCTGTTATCTAGGTTATCAAATTCTGTCATACAATTATTCACACTATTTCCTCATAACTTTTTTTTATTTCTGGGCATTGTAATTAACATCCTAATTTATAAAAGTTTGGGAGTACATCAAGGCTGTATACTGTCACCCTGCTTATTTAACTTCTATGCAGAGTGCATCATGAGAAACGCTGGGCTGGATGAAGCACAAGCTGGAATCAAGATTGCTGGGAGAAATATCAATAGCCTCAGATATGCAGGTGACACCACTCTTTTGGCAGAAAGTGAAGAGGAACTAGAGTCTCTTGATGAAAGTGAAAGAGGAGAGTGAAAAAGTTGGCTTAAAACTCAACATTCAGAAAATGAAGATCATGGCATCTGGTCCCATCACCTCATGGCAAATAGATGGGGCAAACAGTAGAAACAGTGGCTGACTTTATTTTCTTGGGCTCCAAAATCACTGCAGGTGGTGATTGCAGCCATGAAGTTAAAGACACTTACTCCTTGAAAGGAAAGTTATGACCAACCTAGACAGCATATTAAAAAGCAGAGACCTTACTTTGCCAACAAAGGTCCGTCTAGTCAAGGCTATGGTTTTTCCAGTAGTCATGTATGGATGTGAGAGTTGGACTCTAAAGAAAGCTGAGTGCCACAGAATTGATGTTTTTGAACTGTGGTGTTGGAGAAGACTCTTGAGAGTCCCTTGGACAGCAAGGAGATCCAACCAGTCCAGCCTAAAGGAGATCAGTCCTGAATGTTCATTGGAAGGACTGATGGTAAAGTTGAAACTCCAATACTTTGGCCACCTGATGTGAAGAACTGACTCATCTGAAAAGACCCTGATGCTGGGGAAGATTGAGGGCAGGAGGAGAAGGGGACAACAGAGGATGAGATGGTTGAATGGCATCACCAGTTCAACAGACATGAGTTTGGGTAAACTCCAGGAGTTGGTGATGGACAGGGAAGCCTGGCGTGCTGTGGTTCATGGGGTCACAAAGAGTCAGACACGACTGAGTGACTGAACTGAACTGAACTGAACTGTTGTACTAAATTCATCTTTTATCTAGTGTGCCCATTAACACATATTTATTTTAATTACTTTCTGCAAGTTGTCTTTTAAATAAGATTGAAGAAAAAACTGTAATAAATGACCAAAAATAATCACATTGCTTTCTTAAAGTTTTATTTTTTTTATTTTAATTGGAGGCTAATTACAATATTGTGATGGTTTTTACCATATATAGACATGAATCAGCCATGTGTCACCCCCATCCTGAGCTCCCCTCCCACCTCCCTCCCCACCCCATCCCTCTGGACTGTCCCAGAGCACCAGCTATGAGTGCCCTGCTTCATGCATCGAACTTGCACTGGTCATTTTTTTTTCATATGGTAATATACATGTTTCAACGCTGTTCTCTTAAGCCATCCCACCCTCGCCTTCTCCCACAGAGTCCAGAAGTCTGTTCTTTACAGCTGTATCTCTTTTGCTATCTTGTATATAAGGTCATTATTACTATCTTTCTAAACTCCACATTAATATATTGTATTGGTGTTTCTCTTTCTGACTTACTTCACATTCCTTTTTATATTTACCTTTTCTTGTTTTCTCTACTGGCAATCTTTCTTAGTTTATATGATTTTATTTATTGTAATGTCTTCTATTTTAGCCTGATAAAGCAGGTCTGCAAGTAAAAAACTATTAGTTTTGTTTATCTGAGTGTGTCTTAACTGATACTTAAAGAACAGCTTGCTGTTATTGAGATCTTGGTGGACTTTTTTCTCCCAACACTGCATTTTTCCTCCCTAGGTCATCTCACCACCATGGTTTCTGAAATAAACTATTAATCTTATTGGGTAATACTTTTTAATATGATGAATCACTTCTTTATTTCTACTTGCAAGATTCTCTGTCTTTTGATAACTTGGTTATGACATGCCTAGGTGTAGACCTCTTTGAATTTATCCTGTTTTGACTTGTTGAGTTTTTGACCCTGCAGATTTTTTTTTAATTAACTTCAGGAAATTTACCACCATTTACTGCTCTGAACATTCTGGGTGGTCCTTTTTCTTTTGCCTCTCTTTCTGAGAATCCATTATGTGTGTGCTGATATTGTCACGGTGTCCCTCAGGTCTCTGATAATCTGTTTATTTTTCATTATTTTTTCTTTTCATTCTTCAGGCTGGATTATCTAAATTGACATATCTTTGATTAGTTGGGGGTTTTTTCTGCCTGTTCATAAATGTTATTGAGTTCCTCTAGTGATTTTTCTACAAGTTATCATGTTTTTCAACTCCAAAATTTCTACTTGGTCCTTTATCTTAAATTCCATATCTTTAATGACACTTACTATTGATGATACTTTGATCTTATGTTTTCTTTTCGTTCTTCATATTTGATTTCCTTTAGTTCTTTAGAACTTATTTAAACAGCTAATCTACAGTCTTTACCAAGTAAGCTCCATATTTGGTTTTCCTCAGGGATATTTTCTTTTTTTTTTTTATTAGTTTTGCCATACAATGACATGATATCACCATGGGTTTACATATGCTCCCCCTCCAGAACCCCCCTCCCTCCTCCTTCCCTCCTCCCTCCCCCCCGGGAAATCTCGATGCACCAGCCCTGAGCATCAATCCTGGGCTGGCGATTGATTAGACATATGATAATTAACATGTTTCAATGCCATTCTCCCATATCATCCCACCCTTGCCCTCATCCACAGAGTCCACGAGTCTGTTCTATACATCTGCGTTTCTTTTGCTGTCTCGCATGCTGGGTTCTCGTTACCCTCTTTCTAAATTCCATATATATGCGTTAATATACTGTATTGTTGTTTTTCCTTCTGGCTTACTTCACTCTGGATAATGGGCTCCAGTTCCGTCCACCTGAGTAGAACTGATTCAAATGAATTTTTTTTTAATGCTGAGAAATATTCCATTGTGTATATGTACCACAGCTTTCTTATCCATTCGTCAGTTGATGGGCATCTAGGTTGCTTCCATGTCCTGGCTATTGTAAACAAAGCAGCAATGAACATTGGGGTACACGTGGCTCTTTCAGTTCTGGTTTCCTCAGTGTATATGCCCAGCAGTGGGATTCCTGGGTCATATGGCAGGTCTATTTGCAGTTTTCTAAGGAATCTCCACACTGTTTTCCATAGTGGCTGTACTAGTTTGCATTCCCACCAACAGTGTAAGAGGGTTCCCTTTTCTCCACATCCTCTCCAGCATTTATTGCTTGTAGATTTTTGGATTTCAGCCATTCTGACTGGTGTAAAGTGATACCTCATTGTGGTTTTGATTTGCGTTTCTCTGATAATGAGTGATGTGGAGCATCTTTTCATGTGTTTGTTAGCCATTTTTATGTCTTCTTTGGAGAAATGTCTGTTAAGTTCTTTGGCCCACTTTTTGATTGGGTCGTTTATTTTTCTAGCATGGAGCTGCAGGAGTTGTTTGTATATTTTTGAGATTAATTGTTTGTCTGTTGCTTCATTGGCTATTATTTTCTCCCATTCTGAAGGCTGTCTTTTCACCTTGCTTATAGTTTCGTTTGTTGTGCAGAAGCTTTTAATTTTAATTCGGTCCCATTTGTTTATTTGTGCTTTTATTTCCAATATTCTGGGAGGGGGGTCATGGAGTATCCCACTTTGGTTTATGTCAGAGAGTGTTTTGCCTATGTTATCCTCTAGGAGTTTTATAGTTTCTGGTCTTATGCTTAGATCTTTGATCCATTTTGAGTTTATCTTTGTGTATGGTGTTAGAAAGTGTTCTAGTTTCATTCTTTTACAAGTGGCTGTCCAGTTTCTCAGAGATATTTTCTACTGATTGTTTTTTTCTATGTGTGTGGATCATATATTTTTGCTTCCTTGTCTTGTATGTTTTATTGAAAATTATACATTTAAAGTGATAAAATGCAGCAACTCTGGAGGTCAGAATCTCCCCCAAAAGGACTTTTTAAAATTGAGATATAATTGACATGTAATACTGTGTAAGTTTAACGTGTACAGTATGTCAAGTCAGTGTATATAGTGCAATAACATTACTATGACAGCATCAGCTAACATTTCTGTCCTGGTATGATTTTAATTTCTTTGTTGTTGCTGCTGCTTCAACAAAATTATTGTAAATTTTTGTAATTTTTATTTAAAAATTGACTTTTTATTTGACTTTTCTGAAAATATTCTGAATTTTGTTGTGTGTGTTCAGTGGAGTCTCTGATTGGTTGGCTTAATAGGCAACTAGCATTGAAAGGAAATAGCCTTAAATGTCTGGAACTAAGACATCTTTTAGTCTCTGGTGAAGATCTCTGTGTGAATTTGGGGCTTGTCTTCAACACTTGTTCATACAGTTCACAACTCTACCTTAGGCTTCAGTTTCTACTTGCAATGATGATCTCTAAAGTCAGCTGCAAGTTAGGGAATAGGACCCATCTCAGGCTTTTTCTGAAAATGTACACAGCTGTATGCATTTTCTTGGACTTATAGATTCCTGGGATATGTCAGAACTTCCCAATGCGTCTATGAATGTATTGTTGCCAAGATTTTCCTCTTGAGATATTAGTCTCTTGTTTGCATTCCCAGTTATCCAACTCCTCAGGTATCTAGAAAATGAAAAAGATTGCTGATAATCGCTTTGATGAATGCCGGTGCTGCTGCTGCTGCTGCTGCTAGGTCGCTTCAGTCGTGTCCAACTCTGTGTGACCCCATAGATGGCAGCCCACCAGGCTCCCCCATCCCCGGGATTCTCCAGGCAAGAACACTGGAGTGGGGTGCCATTTCCTTCTCCAGTGCGTGAAAGTGAAGTCACTCAGTCGTGTCCGACTCCTAACAACCCCATGGACTGCAGTCTACCAGGCTCCTCCATCCATGGGATTTTCCAGGCAAGAGTACTGGAGTGGGGTGCCACTGGGTAAAGCCATTTTACAGTGGAAGAGCTCTGAGTTAGGTCAAATACAGACTTCCTTGCGAACAAAGTCTTCCAATTTACCACCAAATACTCGATATTATGACAATCTATTGGCAACGCTTCTGTTTGTCTGTGTTAGAGCTCCTTGTGTGTCGTTGTCATCTTGAGATGCTATAACAAAATACCGTAGAATGGTATTAAACACGACATTTATTTCTCACAGCTATGGGGCTGGCTCAAAATCAAGGTACTGACTGAAGCAGATCCTGGTGAGGGTTCTCTTCTTGACTTGCAGATGGCCAGTTCTTGCTGTATCTCACAAGGAAGAGACAAAACGAGCTCTATAAAGACAATAATCCCGTCATGAGGGCCCAGCCTTCTTGACCTCATCCGCCTCATTACTTCCCAATTGCCCTGTCTCCAAATAACATCATCTTGGACATTAGTGATTCAACTTAAAAATTTGGGGAGAAAACAAACATTTGGTTCATAATACTGTTCTGAACGTGATTTATCTTGATTAGCTGCTCCTCAGGTTGCTGCATACCATTGGATAATTTGTAGCATTTTGGAAAAGATATCCAAAAGTATAGTTGATTTTCTCACTTCTTCAATGAAGGAGAGAATTTTGTATGATCCTAAATTTTCTACCCTCCACATTTTAATACATGTGTTAAAATATTTATTGTTTTCTGATCATACCTAAAGTTTCTCAGGGTGTGCTGTGTATATTATGTCTTTCCCCACCACCATTATTTATTTATTTATTTATTTATTTTCCTTTCTTTTTTTTAATTAATTAATTTATTTTTTTAAGATTTTCTTTACATTATTGTGTTGGTTTTGCCATACATTGACATGAATCTGCCATGGGTATACATATGTTCCCCTTCCAGAACCCCCCTCCCTCCTCCCTCCCAATTCCCTCTCTCTAGGTCATCCCAGTGCACCAGCCCTGAGCATTAAACCTGGGCTGGCGATTGATTTCACATATGGTAATTAACATGTTTCAATGCCATTGTCCCATATCATCCCACCCTTGCCCTCTCTCATAGAGTCCAAAAGACTGTTCTATACATCTGCGTTTCTTTTGCTGTCTCATATACAGGGTTCTCGTTACCATCTTTCTAAATTCCATATATACGCGTTAGTATACTGTATTTTTGTTTTTCTTTCTGGCTTACTTCACTCTGTATAATAGGCTCCATATTATGTCTTCAGTTGCTAAGTCCTGTCTGACTCTTACAACTCCATGGAATGAAGCATACCAGTCTTCTCTGTCCTCCACTATCTCCCAGAGTTGCTCAGATTCATGTCCATTGAGTCGGTGATGTTATCTAAACATCTTACATTCTTCATCCCCTTCTCCTTTTGTCTTCAGTCTTTCGCAGCATCAGCATTTTTCATGAGTCAGCTCTTCATCAGTAGCCAGAGTATTAGAGCTTCAGCTTGAGCATCAGTCCTTCCAATGAATATTCAGGGTTGATTTCCCTTAGAATTGACTGGTTGGATCTCCTTGCTGTCCAAGGGACTCTTAAGAGTCTTCTCAAGCACCACAGTCTGAAAGCACCAATTCATCAGTGCTCAACCTTCTTCATGGTCCAACTCTCACATCCCTGCATGACTACTGAAAAATACATAGTTTTGACTAGACAGACTTTTGTCAGCAAAGTGATATCTCTGCTTTTTAATATGCCGTCTAGGTTTGTCTTAGCGTTCCTTCCAAGAAGCAAACGCCTTTTAATTCCATAGCTACAGTCACTGTCTGCAGGGATTTTGGAGCCCAAGAAAATAAAGTCTGTCACTGCGTCCACGTTTTCCCCATCTATTTGCCATGAAGTGATGGGACCAGATGCCACAATCTTAGTTTATTGAATGTTTAATTTTAAGCCAGCTTTTTCACTGTCCTCTTTCACCCTCATCAAGAGACTCTTTTAGTTCCTCTTCACTTAATCCCATTAGAGTGGTGTCACCAGCATACCTGAGGTTGTTGATATTTCTCCCAGAAATCTTGATTCCAGCTTATAATTCATCCATCCCAGCATCTCTCATGATGTACTCTGCATATAAGTTAAATAAATTTTGACAATATATAGCCTTGTCGTACCCATTTCCCAACTTTGAACCAGTCAGTTGTTCCAAGCCTGGTTCTAACTGTTGCTTCTTAACCTGCATACAAGTTTCTCAGGAGAAAGGTAAGGAAGTCTGGTACTCCCATAAGTTGAAGAATTTTCCAGTTTGTTGTGATCCACACAGTCAAAGGCTTTAGTGTAGTCAATGAAGCAGAAGTAGATGTTTTTCTGGGACTCCCTTGCCTTCTCCATGATTTAATGAATATTTGGCCCATTGAAACCACACTTCATCCTGTTTGTAATTTTTAATTATAATTTTTATTGATATATAGTTGATATACAATGTTATGTTAGTATCAGGTATACAGCATAGTGAGTCAATATATTGATAGCTTATACCTCTTTAAAAGTTATTACAGGAAGTGCCTGTTAATCCAGTGGTGAGGAATCTGCCTGCCAGTGCAGGGGTCATGGGTTAGATTCCTGGTCCGGGAAGATTCCACATGCTGCAGGGCAAGTAAGCTGATGTGCCACAAACTGCTGAAGCCTGCACACTCTAGAGCCCATGCTCTACAACAAGAGAATTGAGAAGCCTCCACACCGCAACTAAAGAGGAGGCTCCGCTCACCACAACTAGAGAGAAAACCATGCACAGCCAAAACAAAAAGTTATTGCAAAATACAGGCTATAATTTCCTGTGCTGTGCAATATACTCTTGCCGCTTACCTCTTTTATATAGTAGTTTGTATCTCTTAGTCCCAGTCCCCTGTTTTGTCCTCCCCTTCCCTCTCTCCACTTGTACCCGCCAGTTTGTTTTCTATATCTGTGAGTCTTTCTGCTTTGCTATATATACTCATTTGTTTTATTTGATAATTTTTAGCAGCAAATAGATACCTGGATTATAGAGTAGAAGGTAAGGAGGAAAAAATGGGCAGTGAAGGCAAGCTGTCACCCTGCAACTTCTGCCATTTGCTCTCCTCCCCAGCCAGCTCTGAAATGCCCTAGAGCTTTGCTGCAAATGCTACAGGCTGGAATGGTGGCTTTTCTCTCTCAAGCCAGGCAGAATGGTCAGGGAGAAGATCATAACTCCGGTCCTGTCTACCAACATCTTTTATTTAAGCACTAGCCCTTCTTACTCCTGGGGCTGAAGTTGCCTTCTACACCAGGAAGCGATCATCCTTTCTATACAGAGGTCCTTTCTCTCTCAGTTCAAACCTGAGTTTCTCAAAATCCACACTCTTCTCTCCCTCCTGGTCATATCCATCGCTCGGCTGATGTCAACAGTGTGTAAACACCTTGATGTTTACTTAAAATATAACCTTGGACAAGTTACATAATTGCTTTGGACATTCTGGATACTCTTTTATAAGATGCATGTAATGATTAGGTAATAGAGTTGTTTTGAGGATTTAATTCAGCAAATAATTTTGATTAGCTGAAATGACACATATAAATCTTCTGGTAAAGAGCAGATATTGAATCAATACTTCAGTTACCTGATGTGAAGCGCTGACTCATTGGAAAAGACCCTGATGCTGGGAAAAATTGAGGACAGGAAAAGGGGACAACAGAGGACAAGATGGTTGGGTGGCAACTCTGGGAGACAGTGAAGGTCGGGAAAGCCTGACATGTTGCTGTCCATGAGGTCACAAGGAGTCGGACATGATTAGCGACTGAACAGCAACAAGCTCTTCATGTAATGCAGTCCTTAGGTGGGGTGTCCTGTCCGGTGCAATTCAAATAAGATAGACCTGACCACTCATGATGTTTTCTAAAGGTCCAGAGCCTTCCTATAGTTTCTGGCATTTCCTAGGAATTTTCACCCGCCTGACCCCTTCTCTGACTGGTTTCCCAGGGCTCCCCATCTCACTCAGCTCTGCATATCTTTATTATCCTGTACCCCATATATACACATCTATACACTTGGCTGCAGCAGAGCCTAGTGTGCCTTCCTTTAATTCCCCAAAACACTACCAGTACCAAGTAGTTTCGTGTAATAAACTCTCACCAAAGTTTCTGTCGGGGAATGTGTGCATCTGTACGTGCTATGCCTTAGCACAGGATGGCTGGGATGCTGAAAATGAGATCAGACCTCTGGATGTTTTTAAAGTCGCTGACATTTTACCAGCATGGATTATCTGTTGGCTGACTCTCCTCCCAGTGTCCCTGGTATCCAGTGACATTGCTGGTTTCCCCTCTCCAGGGTCCTCCTGCCCACTGCCCATCACCCACACGGTTTTCATAACTAAAATGTTCCCACACTGGGATTTCTCTCATGAGAATCATGAGGACCAGTGGAGGAGGGGATTATGACTTGTTCTCCATTGCCCTAAAGGCAACCAGTGAATGAGCAGCCCATATTTTCAATTAATATAAATAGTTTCTGACCACAGGATGCACAAACCACATTCTGTGTGCTATTAGGTGGAGTAGGGGGAAAATAAAACTAGTTTTGAATACTCTATTGTCTGGGATACTGCACAGCAAGTTTTGGAAGGAACACAGGCTAGACTTCAGAAGACTTGCTTCAAACGGGAAAGGGGCTGTGATTGAGGGGCTGTGCCTTCAGCTTGTCGTCAAGAGTCCAAGTCTTGCCCTTTGATTAGCTCTGTGACCTTTTACAGGTAACAAAATCCCTCTTGGAGGAGGGTTTTCCATCCATAGAGGATTTAATATGCAGTACCTGACTCCCTTAAGGGCATGGTCGTGGGGCCAGTCCTGTGGAGCCTGCTTTGCTGCTTTCTGCCTGAGCAGCTGAGAGAGAAGCCTCAATGGGAAGGAGAAGGAGGTACGTTAAGTGGATGGAGCTGCTCCTCCAGAATATGGGAGGTGGGAGTCTCTGATAATCTGGGGTACCAGCAAGGGGAGAAGAAGCCAAGGCCTTACCCTCAGCCAGTTGTGTGGAGGCTGACACAGCTGAGGCTGTGGCCAGGAGGAGGATGTAGATGTCTATCTCTTCCCCTCTGTGAGAGCAGGAATGGAGCTGGCAGAGACTAAAGAGAAATGCTTGGTTGCGGCACAATTTCTATGGGGAGGGGGTGGTCTGGCCTTGCCTTGTGTATCCAGGGAGCACTAGTAACAGCTGGCAAGGCCATACAGATGCAAGCAATAGGTAAATGCCAATATTTTGGGGGGGATGTGGGAAGTTCACACTTCCCCCAAAGAACTTTGTTCCTTGTCCACAGCTTCTTACATAGACAACTGAGAGTTGAAGTTTCTGAAAAATTAGAAAGAAAATTTGACTCATTAAATGGAAGAGAGACAGAGTAGCCACCAAGCCAAGATGTGACTTTGTTGTTGTTTAGTCTCTAAATCATGTCTAACTCTTTTCCAACCCCATGGACTGTAAACTGAAAGCCTCCTCTGTCCGTGGAATTTTCCAGGCAAGAATACTGAGTGGCCTGCCATTTACCTCTCCAGGGGATCTTCCCAATCTGAGAACTGAACTTGCATCTCCTACATCTCCTGCGTTGGTAAGCAGATTCTTTACCACTGAGCACCCGGGAAGCCCAAGATGGGGCTTAGCCTAGACTCTTTGCAGAGCATGACTTCTGTGCCTGACCATAGCCTGGCACTGGTGAGCTGGGCTGCCCGGGGGAGAGCTGTTACCCCAGGGAATCATGGAAGAGTAAATGAGAACCCCAAGCTGGCTGTGACTTCACTGAGTGGGGTCTGTCCAACAGTATGCCAGGCACATCACAGAGTGAGATTATTTATACATTCATTTTATTTTTTTTTTATTATTGTTTTTGCTTTTTTTTTTTTCTTTTTTTTTTTTTATTATTGTTTTTGCTATACATTCATTTTAAAATTACTTGCTGCGTGTGCACTGTCTATGCTGAGCGCAAGATTAAAGGGGTTTCTCTAGACTGACAGAGCTTGGGCTTCCCAGGTGGCGCTAGTGGTAAGGTACCCGCCTGCCAATGCAGGAGACATAGACTGAGAGAGAACTAACATGCTGGCCAGTGGTCAACTCGAAACAAATTTATTAGCTCCACCCTGAGGGTGGGAAGCTGGGGCCCAAGCTTTTCTCTTCTCTTGCAGCTACCTTCCTCAATATTTCCTCTGCAGCTGAACGGGTTGGCAGGCAACCTGCAATGAGGCCCTGCTCAGAAGACCCCGACCTCTGCTGGGCCTCCTGGCTCCTGGGATTCCTCAGTCTCCTTCTCAGTGAGTGACTTGGGCTCCTAGGGAGGGAGGGATGTCGGATAAAGCCAGCAAAGCAGGACCCTACCACTTGGAGGGCTCTTTAGGTTTTTGACTTCTTTGTTGAACAAAAAGGGAAAATAAATCTGTTATTTTTTCAAACAGAGTATACTTGGTTTAGAGCCCCAGAGTGCAAGGAAAGAATACTATGGCCTCTTGATTATGTGGCAAGTCTGGGACCCCTGAACTCAGGCAGCCTTGTCTGCATTAATAGGACCATTTCCAGGGAGGTGAGGTTGCTTCTGCTGCAGTAACAGGGAAGCCAAGAGAGCCTGCCCAGGGTCCTGGGGAGAGGGAGAGAGACAAAGAACACGGCTCCTTGGGGCAGAGGGCAAGGGATTGAGGTTCTCCTGGTCTAGACTCGGAGGGGCCCTGGAAGCTTATCCAAGACATTGTGGAGGAGGAGGCCGACTAGAGCCCCAGGTCTGAGCCAGAGGGAGCATCTCGAGTCAGGCTCCTGCAGCTTCTCTGCTAGAAAGGGCCAAGAGCACGCACTCTCCACCAGGGTCAGGGTGCAGATCCTGGCAGAGCTTCACAAAGGAGAGGGTCCTTGCAGTCTCCAGTTTATCTCCAAAGAGTTTACACATTTTGCATTCCATCTCTGTGTTAGTTTTAATTTTCAAAAGTTGAAAAATTACCTCCCAGTAAAACAAATTCTCTGGGAGGGTGCCCTCTATAATGCAAAGCACTGTTTTAGGGGAAAATCCTAATGAATATTTACATCAGTTTGGAAATGATTGAACAAGATACGAAGCTTCTGTACAGTGAAGTCTTAAAAAAAAAAAAACAGTCTGCCAATTGGCTGGGAGGTATTTCTAATTTTTGATAGTGTCAGACAAATGGATTTCCAACAGTAAGATGCAGAAAACTGTGTATAATAAAATCCTCATCTTGTAAATGAAACAGTAATCTTTGATATTTAAAATCATCTCTACATCCACGTATTTATGAGAGTAGGAGAAAATACAGAAGAAAATGTAATAGATGACTAATGGGATTAAAATGGGGGAAAAGTTTGGAGGTAGGAGAAGAAAAAGTGGAGAGAATAAGGAGTTGAGCAAAAAGAGGAACTGAAAGAAAAAGAGAATGTCCTAAAGAAAGATGTTTACCAAGCAATTATCCTTCAGTTAAAAATAAATTAATTTAGAAAAGTCACAGAAATGATGTAGATACATCTATAAATTTATGAAAGATTAGACATTTGTACATATAAAAATGATATACAAACAAATGAAGAAAAGAAGAAAATATAGTGGATTGTGAATTTTGGATAAAATTAAACAAATTAGAGAGCTTTTGTAAAATCCAGCCAACTTATATTAATAAAGGGCATTGAAATAAGGACTATATCCCATTTAACTAGATTGCTTCTGTCTACTGTAAAATGTAGACTTTCTTCACTTTTCCAGTGTTATTTAACTGCAAAAATATGTTCAAAATTATAGTCTTAGCTAAAGTCTGGGACTAGAAATTCACAAATATAAAATAAAGAGTTGGAGACAAAGTGAGATAAAGGGAGAAAAAAAGGAAGAGAAGTGGCTTGAATTTCTCATGTTAGAGATGAGACGATCTACACACAGAGACAGGAAATGACTTTCTCAGGGTCATCCAGGATCTGGGAAGGAGTGGAATTTGTTCCCCCTTAGCCCCAGCCTCCACGGTCCTGAATGAGACAGACACTTCCCAGTGGAGGTTGGGCACCCTGGGTGAACTGGAAGAGGCATCATTGGAAGGAACATTAAATGGCTCTACACATTTGGAAGGGTGGCTGGTGAGGAGTGATGCTGTGGGTGAAGTATCTTTGCCTTATAATTCTTAAAATCTTTAACCCTTTTCTGGGCATGAGTTTGGAAATCATGGGAAAGGAAGCTTAAAGGTGAGTTCAGTTCGCACTGGAATTTCCCAGAGACACAGAAGCTACTGGTGAGGTCCTGGGGAGGTGCACTCACCATAGCATAGTCTCCCTCATGCCCTCAGTGTGTCCCTCTACTGGCAGAACACAAAGAAGAAAGGGTCCCTACCATCACTGACACGTAGAGAGAATCATGGAGATGGAGCAGACAGTGCAAAGGTACAGGTGGGTTTGATTATGAGTCGAGAGAAAACGGCTTTTGATTTCCTGGTGTGATGACGAAGGAAGGGTCAGAAATGTGAACAAAATATATGTTGATTTTTAAATTTTATGTCATTTAAATAAACTTTACTCTCTTGTTTATAAGCACAGCCTTTCTGGCTTTATTTTCTTCTACAGGATTAGACCTTTTGTAGTTCACAATGCTCTTACTGTCTGCCTTCTTTTTCCACGACTTCTTTCATCTTCCTCCCAGCTGGTGCTCACCACCAGCTTCTGGGCCCCCCATCCCCACAGTCTGAGGGCTGAGCCTCCTCTCTCCCTCGTTCCCTCATTTCCAGCAAGTGTAGGGTCTGTTGGGTCTGCTGTTGAACTCTCCGCTGGCCACAAGTCCCTGCTCTGCTGTGTGAACATGCTAAGTGGCTTCACTCGTATCTGACTCCACAACTCCATGGACTGTCACCCACCAGGCTCCCCTGTCTGTGAGATTCTCCAGGCAAGAATACTCAAGTGGGTTACCACACCCCCCTCCAGGGAATCTTACTGATCCAGGAATCAAACCTGCATCTTTTATGACAGTAATATTGAAATGCAGGTTCTTTCCAATGCCACCTGGAAAGCTACTCCTGCTCTCCTAAAGCCCTGTAACTACTTGCATCCCCTTTCCCAGGAGAGAAAGTTGGAGAATGAGCCTCCAGGAGCTGCTCAGATCCTGGTGATGAGGCAGCAGTGCTGGGAGGGGAGCCCCTGGGGAGGACAGGGACAGGGTGGGGAGCTGGTGGGAACTCCTGCAGGGGAGAAGCACTGGGCTGGGAGAGGGGAGCCCCGGTGCCAGGTGTGGCTCTTCCCAGTGTGACCCAGGACAGGTCCACCCTCTGGGGAGCCTCCTCCTCTGTGACAGGAGGGGCCTGGGCAGATGCCCCCCAAGGGCCTTCCCAGCTTGATGCTCTGTCCCCAGAGGACTGTCCTGTGTGCACATCAAGGCCTCTGCTCCGTCCCTTCATCCCTTGTTGTCCTACTCCTGTGTCATGACAGGGACTGACAGCAGTGGACCTGTTCCAGGTACCTTCAAAGAGGAGACTCTGGGCATTACTGTGGTCACTTCTCAGCCCTGCGTGGAATGAGGGATGCTCTTCTTCAAGCATCCCCTTTGGAATCCAGTCTGGCCCTCTGTTTTCTCTGCCTCTGCTCCTGAGAGGGCTGTTTAGACCACCTCCTGAAAGACATCATCTTTCACGGTCTATGGAACTTTGTTTGCACACCATGCTCTGAAAGTACAGTGAAGCAGGTTAAGCCTAATGTAAGGCTTCAGTCCTGCAAGGGGAGCTGAAGGGACTGGGATGGAGGCCCGACCCCAAGGAGATGCCTAATTCAGTGAATAAGTAATTAAATAAATACAAAGGACTACCTGAAATACACATATATATATATATATATATATATATGAATACTGACCTGAGTCATTCTCTGCTTCTAGTGAGAGCCAGGAAGAGGTATAAGTACAATAGAGGAAGGCAGGCTTGATATGAAGAGAACTTACTCATGTGGAGAGAGGACTTTTTTCCCTGACAGGCAGAGGCCGACCCAGGAGTATCCTGACCTCCTAGAAAAAGCAAATTATTGTTCCCTTCGTGATAAGGCTGTTCTGCATTACTTTCTCTGGTCCTGTTGTCCTACCCTGTCCCTAAAAAGGGCAGAGGGTATTCGATCCCTGGGGCCTGTGTCTGAAGAGGGAAGGTGGGCTCAGGATGGGGTGGCCCTGAAGGGAAAGTACCCACTGGTCACAGCTCTGCAGGAAGGTGATCGAGGAAGGCCCGCTGCAACCTCTCGGGGACTGACTAGGGAAGTGCTGACTCTGGGGCAGGGACAGCAGAGCTCTCTAAATGCTCACTGCTCACTCTCATATCCAAGTCCCTGGCAGTTAACCAGGGCCTTGTGACCAGTGCTGGCCAGAAAGCAAGAGCAGAGAGCACACTACTTCTGGACTGAAGTGTGATCCTCCTGTTTCCCCTCCCTGCTGTGGGGCTGAGCGCCTGTGAGGACACTGTGGGCTCCACAGAGGTGGTGGAGCCTCCACTCTGTGTGACGGGAACCCTCCCTTGCTCTCTCACGGGGACCTGTGGTGGGGATATAAACTGCTCTTGTTTGAAGACCTTGAGGTGTTTTAACGGCTTGTTACACAGCGCAGCCTAGCCTCTCCTGACTGCGACACTGCCTAGAAGCAAGAAGGAGAACAGCATTTATATTTGTATTAGGTATTTACTGTTGCGTAACCTGTCCCCCAAAAGTTAATGCCTTAAACACCATCAGGTAGAGGGTCACATTTTCTCTAGGCCAGGGCCCAGCTGGGTCCTCTGGCTCAGGGTCTCTCAGACTGAAATCAAGGTCTTGACCGAGGCTACATCAGCTCAGGGTCATCTGGGAAAGATCTGCTAGCAGGCAGCTCCCGTGGCCGTTGGACTGAGGGCCTCAGCAACCCCCTGGATCTTGACCAGAGGCTCCCTCAGTTCCTGTTACATGGGTCTCCCCGACAGGGCAACTGACAGCATGGCACTGAATTCTGCAGAGCAAGCAAGGGAGAGAGTGAAAGAGGGAGAGTGTGCGAGAGTGTCAGCAGGAGGGAAGCCGGAGTCCTGTGTGACATCCGTCGGGTCTGCTGCGGTCCATTCCTGAGAGGAGTCACTCGGTGCAGCCCACACTCCAGGGAAAGGGTTGAACAAATGTGCGAACGCAAGGAGGCAGGGATGTAAGAAGACATTTTAGAAGCACCTTCTACAGTTATGCACCTAATTAGTGCCTGAAAATGTGCTGGGTGCTTTCCACTTGTGATGTCATTTAACTTATACTGACCTTATGAGGTAGGTAAGGGAATGTCAGGTTAGCAAATTTATGTACCCTATTCAATGTCAAACTTCATCAGAAAGAGGATGATTTCAAACCTTGTTTCAATTAATTGTACTTGGCTGTCTTACTAGAGTCAAGGAATTATCCTGGGTGGATTTCTTTACAAAGAGGTTTGTGTGGGTTCTTTCCTTTATTATTGATGAAAAACACATATTTCCAGTTTCCAATCCTTTAGGCATCGGCAGCACTGGGGCCAAGGGTTCTGGAGCACGTGATTCTGAAGCTCAGGATTCTGGAGCCCCTGTTCCCCTGCAGAGGATCCGAGGAGGTTCTGTGTTGTTTCATGTGATCAAGAAGCAAGAAGCTGACCCAGAGGAGGTCGCGTGGGGCTTTGGCCCTGGGTTAAACTACAGTGTCCTGCTGCGAGTCCGCCGTGGGGCAGACACTCCAACCTGGGTCAGCCTCCAGGACAAGTACCAGCTGAGGGTCCACGTGCCCAACAACTTGTCCCTGAGGATTGAGAACCTGACCTCTGAGGACAGTGGAGAGTACCGGGTGCGAGTCAGCTTCCCTGGAGGAAACGAATTTACCCAGGTTTTCCTCCTCACCGTCTATGGTAAGTGACACCTCCTCACCCCACTCCATGGCTTCCCTCCTGCTTTTGTCCTGGGAGGGTCACATAGACCCCATTTTGTAAGGTTTTGTTTAGACCCCAACCTTCAGACCCTGTTTTCTCACCCATCAATAAGGTGTACATGTTAGCAGCAAAAGGAGAGCAGACTGCAGACTATTCACAAAAGGGAGAAAATCACTTCAGAATTTTGAGGGAGGAAAATGGGAATTTATATGGTAACATTAATTGTTCTTTCTAAAACTGAGTTGCTTAATTTCTCTACATGTTTCCTATTACTACTGTAACAAACTACCAGAAAAACTTACGACCTTAAAGCCTCTCAAACTGATTATCTTACCATTTTGTAGGTCGTAAGTCAGACTTGGGTCTCATGGGGCAAAATCAAGATGTTGGCAGGCTTGTATTCCTACCTGGTGACTCAGGGGAGAATCCATTTCTTGCCTTTCCCATCTTCAAGTGGATACCCGATTTCCTTGGCTGGTACCCGCCCTTCATTCATCTTCAAATCATTAAATTCATCTCACATTGCATCTCTCTGATCTGTTCTTCTGCCTGTCTTTTTCACTTTATTTTTGATGAGAAGTATTTAATTTTTTTTACAATATGCCTTTTACTGTGATCTGTGACAAATAAACTAGATTCAGCATTGTAGTTGACAATGAGCAATAACAACAGCTTGATAGCAACAAGCAAATATTTTATAAAGGAATTAAGAAGTCCTTGAACATTTGCAGGTACCAAAATACATAGATACTAAGCAAGAGGCCACTTGAGAAAGGAAAACTAAGATACCAAATGTTTAGGCCAATAAACAATGGTAACAGGGTCAAACAATTCAAACTAGGTATGAAGTTAATATTTTTTTGAGAAAACACTTTATTGAGGTTTGATGGACACAAAGAGCTGTACATATTTAATGTATCCAACCTGGAATAGGATTTCTCAGTGAATTATTTTACACGTGAATATCTTGTAGTTGCACATGAAATAGGCACTGAGATCTGTTTGGCTAGAAAAAAGAAATAGCTGAGAAAAGAAATAATAGTTAGGTGCCTTTGGGTGAGTCATTTAACATCATGTAACTTAAAGGTTAGATTCTCAAAATACAATTACCAAAAAAGAAGAAAGAATAAAAGAAAAGAAAAATTTTAAAAAGGAAAAAAGAGGAGGAAAAAAAAAACAAGCAAACAACAACAACAGCAACAAAAAACAGAGTCACTGAAATTCTTACATATATGAAGTTTGCTTTAAAAATTGGGTCTTTTTTTGCTAGGTAACAGATGGTTCTAAAAATGAAAATTGAAGGAGTTATAGGGGACTTAAAAATAAAAATATAAAAATTTTTTAAATAGTAATAAAAAAAGTTTTGAAAATTTGAAAGATGATCATAGTAAAAATATATCTAGGGCTTTCTCTGGAGCTGTTGTGTACAGTGAGGGGTCAGTTCATTTTCAGATAGTTCCTTGGTCCGGCTTGTATGCGAGACAGCAAAAGAGACGCAGATGGATAGAACAGTCTTTTGGACTCTATGGGAGAGGGCAAGGGTGGAATGATACGGGAGAACGGCACTGAAACATGTAAATTATCATATGTGAAGTCAATCACCAGCCCAGGTTTGATGCTTGATACAGGGTGCTCAGGGCTGGTGCACCGGGATGACCCAGAGGGATGGAATCGGGAGGGAGGTGGGGGGGGGGGTTCTGGAAGGGGAACGCGTGTATACCCGTGGCGGATTCATGTCAGTGTATGGCAAAACCACCACGATAATGTAAAGGAAATAAATGAATAAGGAAAAAAATCAAAAAATAAAAAGTGACAGTGATCGTAATTCTTTATTTTTCTTAAGGCATTCGCTGAACCAGGCAATTGCTTAAAATTCCTTCCAGTTCTAGGAGAGATTGAATCTGTGAATTATTTTCGGGGAATGTCTCAAGAAGATATTTCCTCAAAAAATTTAAGGCATTATCAGATATATCAGTTGGGCTTGTAAATTATAATAAAGTTTATATTAACTATACAGTATTATTTTTCAAAAGAACTACAGGTAATTTTCATAAATATACGTGTGTGTGTGTGTGTGTGTGTGTGTGTGTGTGTGGACTTCCCCAGAGACTCAGCGGTAAAAAATCCGCCTGCAGTGCAGGAGCCACAGAAGACATGGATTCTATCCCTGGGTTGGGAAGATCCCCTGGAGGAGGGCATGGTAACCCACTGCAATATTCTTACCTGGAGAATCCCATGGACATAGCAGCCTGGTAGGCTGTGGTCCCTAGGGTTATGAAGACTCAGATACGACTGAAGAAACTGAGCAAGCACATATACTAGCGAAACTGTCACCATAACTTATGCAAAAAATCAGAGTCATCCCCTCCAAAAGCTTCCTCCTGCCTTCTTTATTTGATTTTTGTTGTTGTTGCTTATGTAACAGCACAAAATTACGTGTAGTCTACAGTGTTATCAATATTATATAGTATTGGTAACTTTAGGCACTGTGCCGGACAGTAGACTTCCAGGATTGATTCACCTTGTGTAACTGAACCTTTGTCCCTTTTGACTAATACCTACCCATTTTGCCCTCCTCCCAGATCTGTGTAAGAACTCTTCCACTCTCTGCTTCTGTAAGGCTGATAATATAAAACTCATCATATAAGTGGTTTCATGTAGTATTTGTTCTTCTCTCTCTGGCTTATTTTACTTAGTGTAATGTCCTACTGCTTCATCTATGTTTGTCACAAAAGGCAAAAAAATTCCTTCTTCTTTAAGTCTGAATGATATTCCTCTAGATGTAAGTGAAAAAACTGGCTTACAACTCAATATTCAAAAAACTAAGATCATGGCATCTGGTTCCTTCACTTCATTGTAAATGGACAGGGGAAAAGTAGAAACAGTGACAGGCTTTATTTGTTTGGTTTCCAAAATCACCACAGATAGTGACTGCCATGAAATTAAAAGATGCTTGCTCCTTGGAAGAAAAGCTATGACAAACCCAGACAGCATATTAAAAAAGCAGAGACATCACTTTGCCAACAAACATCCATCTGGTCAAAGCTATGGTTTTTACAGTAGTCATGTACAGATGTGAGAGTAGCTGGACCATAAAGAAGACTGAACGTTGAAGAACTGATGCTCTCAAAGAGTGGTGGAGAAAAGTCTTGAAAGCCTCTTGGACAGCAAGGAGATCAAACCAGTCAATCCTAAAGGAAATCAACCCTAAATAGTCATTGGAAGGACTGATGCTGAAGCTGAAGCTCCAATACTTTGGCTACCTGATACAAAGAGCCAGCTCTTTGGAAATGATCCTGATGCTGGGAAAGATTGAGGGCAGGAGGAGAAGGGGGAGACAGAGGATGAGATTGTTGGATGGCATCACCGACTTAATGGACATGAGTTTGCGCAAACTCCAGGAGAGAGTGAAGGACAGGGAAGCCTGACATGCTGCAATCCAGGGGGTTACAAAGAGTTGGACAGGACTTAATGATTGACCAACAACAATATTCCTTTGTGTGTATATACCACATGTCCATCTAGCAATGGACATTTAGGTTGTTTCCATGTCTTGTATATTGTAAAAATTTTGCAGTGAACATGGAAGTGCAGATATATTTTTGAAATCCTAATTTCAGTTCCTTTAGATATATACCCAAAGTATAATTATTGAATAATAGAGTAGTTAAAAGTCATAGACAAAGGTATGGTTTTTCCAGTAGTCATCAAGTATGGATGTGAGAGTAGGACCATAAAGAAGGCTGAGCATCGAAGAATTAATGCTTTTGAACTGCAGTGTTGTAGAAGACTCTTGAGAATCCTTTGAACAGCAAGGAGATCCAACCAGTCAATCCTAAAGGAAATCAGTCCTAAATATACTTTGGAAGGACTGATGGTGAAGCTGAAACTCCAATACTTTGGCCACCTGATGCGAAGAGCTGACTCATTGGAAAAGATTGAAGGCAGGAGGAAAAGAGGATGACAGAGGATGAGACAGTTGGATGGCATCACTGACTTGCTGGACGTGAGTTTGAGCAAGCTCTGGGAGTTGGTGAAGGACAGGGAAGCCTGGCATGCTGCATTCCATGGGGTTGTAAAGAGCTGGACACACAACTGAGCAATTGAACAACAGCGAGTAGTTATATTTTCAATTTTGAGAAACTCTCTACTGTTTTCCAAAATGGCTGCACCAGTTTACAATCCCACCAACAGTGTATGAATATCCCTTTTTCTCCAGCCCATCAGCAACACATCTATTTTTTCTTTTCGGTAGTAGCCATTACAACTGGTATAAGAGTATACTCACTGCGGTTTTGGACTTCCCCTGTGGCTCAGCAGTAAATAATCTGCCTGCAGTGTAGGAAACACAGGAGATGCAGATTTGATCCCTGGGTCGGGAATATCCCCTGGAGGAGGAAATGACAACCTCAACCTGCTCCAGTATTCTTGCACACAGTGTGGTTTTGATTTTCACTTTCCTTGTAATTAACAATGTTGAGTGATTTTTCGTATACCTGTTGGCCTTTTTATATCTTCCATTGACAAATGTCTATTCTGTTCATTTCCCCATTTTTAACTGGATTACTTAGGTTTTTTTCCTATTGAGTTGTATGGGTCCCTTATAAAATTTGGATACCAACCATTTATCAGATATATAGTTTGCAGCTATTTTCTCCCATTTCGGTAGCTTTCCTTTTCACTCTGTTGATGTTTCCTGTGCTGTGCAAAACCTTTTCAGTTTATCATAATCCCAATTGTCTATTTTTGCTTTATTGTCTGGTGCTTTTGTTGTCGTCTTCAAACAATTATCGTCAAGGCCAGTGTCAGGAAGAGTTTTCCCTTTGTTTTCTTCTTGGAGTTTTACAATCTCTGGATTACTTTTAGGTTGTTAATCCATTTTTAGCTTATTTTTTATACGGTGTAAGGGTCCAGCTTCATTCTTTTGCACGTGGATATCCGGTTTCCCCAGCACTTCCCTTTCCCCACTGTGTATTCCTGGTTTCCTTGTCAAAGATCAGTTGACCATTTACGCATGGGTTTATTTCTGGGATTTTTATTCTGTTCCATTAGTGTATATGTCTGTTTTTATGTCTGTTTTAAGTAGCATTGTAATATACTTTGAAATAAGGAAACGTGATGCCTCCAGTTCAGTACTTCTTGCTCTCAGCTGCTTCTGCTATTTGGGATCTTTTGTGGTTCCATATGAATTTCAAGATTTTTTTTTCTCTTTTTGTAAAAGCTCCCTAATTATATTCACACAGTTTGGATAGAATCTATATTGCTTTGGTACTGTGAACATTTCAACAATATTGATTCTTCAAATTCATGAACATGTAATGTCTTTCTATATATTTCTGTGTATATATCTATCATCAATATTTATAGTTTTTGGTGCACAGATCTTTCAATCCTTAGTTAAAATTATTCATAGATATTTTATTCTTTTTGAGTGTAATATAAGTGGAATTGTTTTCTTGATTTCCTTTTCAGATAGTTCATTGTTAGCGTATAGAAGTGCAAAAGATTTTCATATGTTGATTTGAGTCCTGCAATTTTGTTGAAATCACTTATTAGTTCTAAAAGAATTTTTCTGTGGAATCTTTAGATTCTCTACATACAAGATCACGTCATTTGCAATAAAAAGGATTTTACTTCTTCCTTTCCAATTTGGGTCCCTTTTATTTCCTTTGCTTGCCTGATTGCTGTTGCTAGAACTTCCAGTCCTAAGTTGAATAGAAGTAGCGACCTAGATGCCCATCAACTGACGAATGGATAAGAAAGCTGTGGTACATATACACAATGGAATATTACTCAGCATTAAAAAAAAATTCATTTGAAGCAGTTGGACGGAACTGGAGCCTATTATCCAGAGTGAAGTAAGCCAGAAGGAAAAACAACAATACAGTATACTAACGCATATATATGGAATTTGGAAAGATGGTAATGAGAACCCTGCATGAGAGACAGCAAAAGAAACGCAGATGTATAGAACGGACACGTGGACTCTGTGGAAGACGGCAAGGGTGGGATGATATGGGAGAATGACATTGAAACATGTTAATTACCATATGTGAAATCAATCGCCAGCCCAGGGTTGATGCTCAGGGCTGGTGCACCGCGATGTCCCAGGGGGAGGGAGTCGGGAGTGGGGAGGGAGGGGGGTTCTGGAGGGGGAGCATGTGTAGATCCATGGCGGTTTCATGTTACTGTATGGCAAAACCAACACAATAAAGTAAAGAAAATTATTTAAAAAAAGAAAAAAAAAGAAGTAGCGAACAGACACCCTTGCCTTGTTCCTAATGTTAGAGGGAAAGCTTTTAATCATTCACCATTGAGTTTGATGTTAGTTGTAGGCTTTCATATATGGCCTTTATTGTGTTAAAATAACTTCCTTCTATTCTTAATTTGAGAGTTTTAAATCATGAAATAGTATTGTTTTTTGTCATATGCTTTTTCCACATCTGTTGAATTACTGTGTGATTTTTATCCTTCATTGTTTTCACATGGTATATCACAGTATTGATTTGCATATTCTGAACCATCCTTGAATCTTGATGCAAATCCCAATTGGTCATGGTGTTTGATCCTTTTAATATTTTGTTGAATTCCATTTGCTAGTATTTTGGTGGAGATTTTGCATTTATGTTCATCAGGGTCATTAGCCTATAATTTTTTGTGTGGTGTGTTAGTTTGGCTTAGGATATGCCAACATCCTTAAATGTGTTCCCTATTCTACTACTTTTTTTTGGAAGAGTTTAAGAGGGATTAGATTAATTCTTTGGTATGTGATTTGATAAAATTCATCTGTGACTCCATTCAGTCATGGAATTTTCTTTGTTAGGAAGTTTTTGATTGCTAATTAAAACTCCTTATTTATTATTATTGATCTGCTCAATAAGTTGTGTATTTTCTATTGATTCAAACTGTATAGGCTGCATGTTTCTAGTAATTTATCTTTTTTTTCAGGATTTTGCAGTTTGATGGTGTATAATTGTTCATAATGGCTTCTTATGATCTCTTTATTTCTGTGCACCAGTAATCTCACTTTCTGATATTAATTGATTCTTCCTTGTTTTTTTCTTATCTTGCTAAGTCGATTTTGCTTATCTTTCTGACACACTCTTAGGTTCACTGAGTTTTTTTATTGTCTTTCTAGTCTCAATTTCACTCATTTCTGCTGTAATGCTTATGAGTTCCTTACTTCTGCCAATTTCTGGCTTAGGTTTTACTTTGTTTTCTTAGTTTCTTGAGATGCAAGCTTAAGTAGTTTAAGAACTTTCTTATTTTTTAATGTGTTTATCACTATAACATTCTTTCTTAGTACTGCTTTTTTAATTTATTTTTAATTGGAGGATAATTACAATATTGTGTTGGTCTACTTTACAACAACGTGAATCAGCCATAAGTATAAATATGTTCCCTCCTTCTTAATCTTCCCTCCCACTCTATCTAGCCCACGCCTCTAGGTCATCACAGAATACCAGGCTGAGCTTGCTGTGTTAACTTCCCACTAGCTATCTATTTCACACATAATGATGTATATATTGCAAAGCTACTCTCTTAATTCACCCCACCCTCCTCTTCCCCGACTGTGTCTACAAGTTTGTTCTCTACTTCCGAATCTCTATTCTTGCCCTGAAATTAGGTTCATCAGTGCCATTTTCCTAGATTCCATATATATGTGTTGGTATGTGATATTTGTTTTTCTCCTTCTGACTTACTTCACTCTGCATAACAGGTTCTAGGTTCATCCACTTCACTACAACTGACTCAACTTAGTTCCTTTTCATGGCTGAGTAATATTCCATTGTATATGTAACAATTCATCCATTCATCTGCTTATAGACGTCTGGGTTGCTTCCGTGTCCTCGCTATTGTAAATAGTCCTGTAGTGAATACTGGAGTACGTGTCTTTTTGAACTATGGTTTTCTTCGTGCAAATGCCAAGTAGTGGAATTGCTGGGTCATATGGTAGCTTTTGAAAAAGGAGTACAACAGGGCTGCCTGCTGTCACCCAGTTTGTTTAACCTATACACTGAGCACATCATGAGAAAGGCTGGGCTGGATAAGATACAACTGGAATCAAAATAGGTTGGAGAAATATCAACAACGTCAGTTATGTGGATGATACCACTCTAATAGCAGAAAGTGAAGAGGAACTAAAGAGCCTCTTGATGATGGTGAAGGAGGAGAGGGAAAGAGCCGACTTAAAGCTAAACATTAAAAAAATTAAGATCATGGCCTCTGGCCCCATTACTTCATGACAAATAGAAAGGGAAAATGTGGAAGTAGCAGCAGATTTCCTCTTCTTGGGCTCTAAAATCACCGTGGATAGTTATTGCACCATGAAATCAGAAGTCAATTGCTTCTTGGCAGGAAAGCTATGACAAACCTGGACAGTGTGTTGAAAAGCAGAGAGATTACTTTGCCGACAAAGGTCCATATAGTAAAGGCTATAGTCTTCCCAGTAGTCATGTAGGGTCGTAAAAGCTGGACCGTAAAGAAGGCAGAATGTGAAATAATTGATGCCTTTGAACTGTGGTGCTGGAGAAGACTCCTGAAAGTCACTTGGACAGCAATGAGATCAAATCAGTCCACCCTAAAGGATATCAACCCTGAATACTCATTGGAATGACTGATGCTGAAGCTGAAGCTCCAGTATTTTGGTCATCTGATGTGAACAGCCAACTAATTGGAAAAGTCCCTGATCCTGGGAAAGATTGAGGGCAGAAGGAGAAGAGGGCATCAGAGGATGAGATGGCTGGATGGAATCACTGGTACAATGGACATGAATTTGGGCAGACTTTGGGAAATGATGAGGAACAGGGAGGACTGGTGTGCTGCAGTCCATGGGGTTGCAGAGTTAGACATGACTGAGAGACTGAATTGAGCTGATCTTGACCTGTGTGAGGTGACACCTCATTGTAGCTTTGATTTGCATTTCTCTAATGATGAGCAATGTTGAACATCTTTTCATGTGTTTGTTGGTTTAGTACTGCTTTTGCTTCCTTCTGTAGGTTTTATGGGCTTCCCTTGTGGCTCAGCTGGAAAAGAATCCACCTGCAATGCGGGAGACCCAAGTTCAATCCCTGGGTTGGATATTTTTTTCCTTTTATTTTACTCAAGATATTTTTTTATTTCCCTTAAAATTTCTTCTTTGACCCAATGGCTGTTCAAAAATATGCTGGTAGTTTCCATGTGTTTATAAATTTGCCTGTTTTCCTTCATTTATTGTTTTCTAGTTTCATTCCATTGTGATGGAAAAGCTATTTGATATAATTTCTTAAATCTTAAGTATTGTTTCATGGCCTAATATATGATATATCCTGGAGAATGTACTGTGTGCACCTGAGAAGAATATGAATTCTACTGTTTTGAGTATAATATTCTGTTTATTAGATCCATTTGGTTCTAATAATAAAGTTGGTAAAGAATTGCCTGCAATGCAGGAAACCCCGGTTCGATTCCTGAGTCAGGAAGACCCGCTGGAGAAGGGATAGACTACCCACTCCAATATTCTTGCACTTCCCTTGTGGCTCAGCTAGTAAAGAATCTGCCTGCAATGGGGGGCACCTGGGTTCAGTCCCTGGATTGAGAAGATCCCATGGAGAAGGGAAAGGCTACCCACTCCAGTATTCTGGCCTGGAGAATTCCATGGAATGTATAGTCCATGGGGTCACAAAGCATCAGATGCAACTGAGTGACTTTCATACAAAATACATACATACATACGATATGTTTGTTAGGTCCATTTGGTCTATAGTATTGTTCAAGTCTGCTGTTTCCTTCTTGATTTCCTGTCTGAATTTTCTATCCATTCTTGAAAGCAGGGTATTCAAGTCCACAATCATTCTATTGCTACTATTTCTTCTGTCACTGTATGCTCTACGTATTATAGGTGCTCTGATGTTGGATGCATAAATATTTATCATTGTTTTATCTTCCTATTGAACTGACCCTCTATCGTTATGTAAGGACTTCCTTTGTCTTCATGACAGCTTTTGATTTTTTGTCCAATTTGTTTGCTCTCAGTGTAGCCACCCACACTCTCTTTTGGTTCCCATTTGCATGGAATATCTTTTCCCATCCCTCGCATTTAGCCTATGTGTGCCCTTAAAACTAAAGTGAGTCTCTTGTAGATATCACATATCGATATTGTATGTCATATATATATAAAGTTAGGTCTTGTTTTATTCATTCAGTCACTCTATGTTTTTTTATTGGGGAGCTTAATATATATATAAAGTAAATGTTAATTATAAGAATTTACAATTTCATTTTTGGTTTTGGGGGATATTTGTTTACTGGAGTATAATTGCTTCACAACGTTGTGTTGGTATCTTCCATAAAAAAATGTGAATCGGCTATGTAAGTATACGTATATGCCATCCCTCTTGATCCTCCTTCCCACCCCACCCCCATCCCAGCCCTCTAGGTCATCACTGACCTGCAGCTGAGCTCCCTGGGTTCTGCAGCTGCTTCTCACGAGCTGTCTATTTTACACATGGCAGTGTATATATGTCAACGCTGCTCTCTCAAGTCATCCCACCCTCTCCTTTCCCAACTGTGTCCATAAGTTCAATTCTTTTCATTCTTTATCTCTATTCCCACCCTGCAAATAAGTTCATCAGTACCATTTTTGTAGACTCCATCTATATGTGTTAATATATAATATTTGTTTTTCTCTTTCTGGCTTACTTCACTCTTTATAACAGGCTCTAGGTTCATGCACCTCACTATAACTCAGGTTCATTTCCTTTAATGGCTGAGTAGTATTCTATTGTATATATATACCACAACTCCTTTATCCATTCATCTGTTGATGGACAGCTAGATTTCTTCCATGTCCTGGCTACTGTAAATAGTGCTACTATGAACATTGGGGTGCATGTGTCTTTTTTCAAAGTTTAATTATTTTTTAATGTTTAGGGTATCTTTATTCATAATCACTCCAAACTAGCAACAACCAAGATGCTTTGCTAAAAGACAACTGTCAAAAATAAACAAAATTTTTAAAAGCTATGTTTTATTTATACAATGGAATTCTAGTTGGCAATAAAAGTAACATACTTGATGCATGCAACAGGTGGATGAATCATAAATGTATTTTTTTTCATAAATGTATTTTTACAAGTGAAAAAACCCACATCTAAAAGACATGTGTCTTTTTGAATTATGGTTTTCTCAGGTGTGTGCCCAGCAGTGGAATTCTGGGTCACATGATAGTTGTATTTTTAGTTTTTAAGGAATCCCCATACTGTTCTCAATAGTGGTTGTGTCAGTTTACATTGCCACCAACCGTGCAAATTCTCCACACTCTCCCCAGAATTTATTGTCTGTAGATTTTTTGATGATGGCCCTTCTGACCTATGTGAGCTGATACCTCATTATAGTTTTGAGTTGCATTTCTCTAGTAATGAGCAAAGTTCAGCATCTTTTCTTGTGTTTGTTGGTCGTGGGTATGTCTTCTTTGGAGAAACATCTATTTAGGTCTTCTTTGGAGAAACATCTATTTAGGTCTTCTGCATTTTTTGACTGATTTTTTCTTTCAGCTGCATGAGCTGCTTGTATATTTTGAAGGTTCTTTTATTGCTTAATTTGCAAATATTTTCTCCCATT
Organism: Antilocapra americana; assembly: GCA_007570785.1. NCBI lineage: Eukaryota > Metazoa > Chordata > Mammalia > Artiodactyla > Antilocapridae > Antilocapra > Antilocapra americana. The sequence goes on from ML664227.1 coordinate 1,352,018, forward strand.
CTGAGGGCATTTTTCATCTTGTTTATGGCTTCCTTTGCTGTGCAAAAACTTTTAAGTTTAATTAGGTCCCATTTGTTTATTTATAATTGTTATTTTGTTTAATTGTTTTCTGTTTTGTCGTTCTTTTGTTCCATTCTTTCTCCCTTACTGTCTTCCCTTGCAATTTAATGATTTTTCTATATTAATATGCTTTGATTTCTTTCTCTTTTTTTTACATGTATCTTTTTTAGGCATACTTTTTGTGGTTACCATGCAGCTTAGATAAAACATAACAGCCTATTTTGAACAACTAATTTAATTTCAATCACATACAAAAACTCTGCACTTTTACTTCTACCCACATACACATATTTTATGTTATTACATCACAGTTTAAATTTTTTTGTATTTTGTACTCATTAACATATGTTTCTATTATAGTTATTCTGAATACTTTTGTCTTTAATTGTTGTATCAAAGTTAAAAAGTGACTTATGCACCACAATTACATATTATTACAACACTGCATATTATATTTATCTATATTGTCATGAGACTTATACTTTTATATGATTTTGTATATTTTTAGCATTTTTTAATTTCAACATTAAGAGCTCCCTTTGGCATATCTTATAAGGCAAATTTAATGATGAAAAACTCTCTCAATTTTTGCTTGTGTTGGAGAGTCTTTATCTCTTCTTCCCTTTTAAAGGACATTCTTACCAGGTATAAGAATCTTGGTTACCAGTGGGGCTTTTTCAGTACTTTGAATACATCATTCCATTCTCTCTTGGTCTATAAGGTTTCTGCTGAGAAATCTGATGGTATTCTGGGTTTTTTTGTTTTGTTTTGTTTTGATGAGCTAACAGTTTAGAGTGTCACTAACAGGAAACAGACAATAGCACTATTAAAATCATAACAATGTAGCAATTTGCAATTCATTCACAGTTCATTCATTCACAGTAGATGCCCCTCCTTTCAGCTAATGTTGACTATTACCAGTAAAACACACTGTAGCAACCATTAATTGAGCGTTTTCAGTGTGCCACGAGCTTTAAAAGCATTCTATGACTGAACATTTAAACAGAACTTCCTATGTGCCAGACATTGTTCTCCGCACTTCATATGTATTAACTTAGTCCTCACAAAAACCCCATGAGGTAAGTACTATTATTATCACATTTTTCAGATGAGATTCAGTGAGTTTAGATAATTTTTCCAGGATCGTATATCCAATTAAGAGACAGGGCAAAAGTTCAAATACTTTCAAGTCTGGTCCACAGTTCATGCTCTCAATTCTTACCTCATAATTGAATCTTCAAAATATCTCCAAGAAATATGTGTTGTAATTCTCTTTTTTTATAAGTAAGGAAATTGAGGTTTTGAATGCTTAAGTGATTTCTTTAATCACCCAGCCAGATGGCAGAGCCTGGACCCAGAACACAAGCAAGCCTTCCTGATCCCCAAAGCCTAGAGGGCAGAGGTTTATGTTATTTCTTGTATCCATTGTGGTTTATTGGCTCTTAATAATCATTCTTCCTAAATGAATATTAGGTCATATATCTAAATGACTGCTGAATTCTAGACACTGTGCAGGCAAAGATTAAATGGCCCTGCCCTTCCAAGAGCTGGCACTATAGCTACAGAAGTGCTGATGTTGAACCTGTCATTCAAGTATACAGAGAGGCTGAACAAATGACATCTTCCCCATGCTTTTCTGCAACCTGCAAAGACTTTTGGTGGCTGGCGGCTGTAACTGTGAGTGTAGAAAAGAACACTGACCATATCCGTTATTCAGTCAAAAGTATCTCTCATAATAAAGGGATAGTTTTGTCGATGCTGATTACCAAATTCTCCAAGCCATGTCATGTTGCTTGAAGCTATTGTCAACAAATTTTTATGGTGGTCTCACTTTCTTCTGCCCATTCTGAATGAAGGTCCTTCTGCATCTCCCCACTCTGGCCTTAATGGTTATAGCCATTGCATTGCATTGAGTAAGGCACCACTTCAAGAGGTGACCATGCTCGAGAACTCAATAATAGTACCAAGAGACATTAACAAAACATCTAAGGACACGAACGGTGTCTTATTGGTAACCTCAAGAATAACCTTCCTGACTCTGCCACTTATTGGCCATGGGATCTCTGTTTACTCAATTTTGGAGTGCCTAAGTGTCCTCTATGATGTGAATGAAAACAGTATCTTCCACTAGAGTTTTTGCAATAAGCTAATACATGTAAAGCACTTAAAACAACCCTGGAGGATTGATGCCCATAGATGTTAGGGGATGCTGCAGTTTCTTCTCTTCGCCCTTCTCCCTCTTCCTCCTCCTGTCTCCCCTCCTCCTTCTTTTCCTCCTCTTCCTTTGATGATATTCTTATAGAGATTCCCTTGTATATGATGCTCTTCTCTTGCTATTTTCAAAAGTCTGTCTTTGTCTTTGACTTTTGAATATTCAATTATTACATGTCTTGATTTATACTTCTTTGATTATACCATCATGGAACCTTTGGGCTTCCTGAATGTGAATGTACATTTACTTGCCCAGACTTAGGAATTTTTCAGCCATTATTTCTTTAAATAAGCTTTCTACTTTTTTTCTTTGTCTTCTCTTTGGAACTCCCATAATGTATGTATTGATTTTCCTGTAGTATCCCATAGAATTTTTTTTTCACTCTTTTTACCTTTCCTGCTCTGACTGTATAATTTCAAATGCTCTATCTTTGACTTTGCTGGGTGTTTCTTCTGCTTGATCAATAAGACCCTTTATTGAATTTTTAACGCAGTCATATTTTTAGTTCCAGAATTTCTGTTTCATTCTTCTGAGTGGTTCCCATTTCTGTGTTGAACTTCTCATTTTGGTCACAATTGTTTTCCAAATTTTGTTTAATGGTCTGTCTGTGTTCTTTGGTAGCTTGCCAAGCTTATTTGACATCACTATATTGAATTCTTTGTTAGGCATTTTATAGATCTCTATTTCTTTCTGATTGGTTATTGGAGTTAGTTTTGCTCCTTTGGTATTGTCATGTTTCCCTGATTCCCCATTCTTGTAGCCTTGCATTGGTGTCTGTGCATTTGAATGATCAGTCTCTTCTTCCAGTCTTTTAGGGCTGGCTCTAAGGGAAACAAAGACATTCACTGTAAAGCTCAACAAGTGAGAGGCTTCAGCTGGTGAGGCATTTGGGATGCTGCAGGAGTACCTGAGGTTCTGGGTATAGGGCAACATTGACCACCGCCTGTGGGTATATGTGAGAAATGGTTTTCAGGGCCATGTGTCCCAGTTGCTGTGATCTCCTTCCAATTATATTTGTTTGGAAAGGAACCCACCTGCCAACGCAGGAGACATAAGAGATGCAGGTTCGACCCCTGGGTTGGGAAGATCCCCTGGAGAAGGACATGGCAATCCAGTCCAGCATTCTTGCCTGGAGAATCCCATGGACAGAGGAGCCTGGTAGGCTGCAGTCCATAGATCTACAAAGAGCTGGACACGACTAAAGTGACTTAGCACACGCGCACGCACCCTCGAATAGTGTCCTCACTGCTCTGGGTGCAGTGAGACAGAAGCCAGCTTCCCAGGCAGTGCCTCACTAATTATGGGGAAGCTAGACTGTCACTTTGCTACCTCTTTCTCCTGTGGGAAGGTCACAGTCTAGAGGTACCTCTGTCAGCACTGAGTCATGCTGGCGAGGGATCAAGGTGATGAGGGAAAGTGGAACTGTGCTTCTTACCCTTTCCCTGTGGCTCCCCTAGGATTTTTGGTCCATCAAGGTGCTGGAATCCCCCAACTGAACTCTGAAGATCTCATAGAGGTATTTCTGACCATGGATAGTTGTCAAATCATATACCCTGATGTCTTGCTGGCATCAGTGACTTCTTTCTCTTTCAAGGAAACTTATGGTTGCATTTTGCCCATCCAGATAATCCAGAATAATCTCACTATTCAAAGTCAACTGATTAGCAGCCTTCATTCTGCTACCTTAATTCCCCTGTTTCATGTAATATAACATATCTACAGGTTCCAGGGATTAAGACATGGACATCTTTGGAGGTCCATTATTCTACCATGATTTGGAAATCCAGGTGTAGTTGGTACACAGTGAACACTGTCTTCTTTCTCAGAGCCAATCTGTTAACAGCCTCACTCAGAAGAGACATCACAATTTAGCTCTTAAATGCTACATGAGCACAGAGAAGGTTTACACGGCCATGCTTACTAAGGAACCCATTTAGTGAACACTGTCTTTCCCTGAAGATCCTCCCTGCCTAGGGAAATGTCCTTCTATGGAGAAGACAACTCAGAAGTCCCCATGGGATTGCTAAGGCAGCTTGTAAATCTGTCACTTTACTTCCTGTCTATACCACAAGTCCAGTGGTATGTTCTAACCATATTTGGAATTGTCATTCCTAGTTGTTACCACTGCATCTCCCACAAACGTCTCTATTTTTGGAAGCCTAGTGCCTTTCTCTGGCCTTCCAGAACTAACCAGATGTCCTTCCCCATAAGAGCTGTGCTGTCCCAAGCTTCATCTCAGCTGGAGACACAGGCCATACACCAAGAAAAGCCCTTCTGTCCCAAGGTCCCAAGCTTCTTTCTCTTCTGGGAAAATCCAATTTTTAAAAAATGATAGGCCCTAAGAAAATGGAATCCAAATTTTATTTTCTTGTGGATGATTCTTAAAGCTTGTGAAATCTAGTGAAATACATAGGGCCTAACCTAATGGCCCCATTCCAAGCTCTTGGTGAATATTTAGCTTTACGAAAATTATGTTTTAAGTATAAAATGCACCCACTTTCTTAATAGGAGAAGGAAATGGCAACCCACTCCAATGTTCTTGCCTGGAAAATTCCATGGACAGAGGTGACTGGCAGGCTACAGTCCATGGGATCGCAGAGAGTCAGACATGAGTGAGTGACTATCACTCACTCACTCACTTTTTTTATAAGGCTTCCTTTTATGCCTTGGCTTCAGTGAGGTAATAGGTATTAAACTGGGGCATGATTCATTTGAATCAGTTCTACTCAGGTGGACGGAACTGGAGCCTATTATCCAGAGTGAAGTAAGCCAGAAGGAAAAACAACAATACAGTATACTAACGCATATATATGGAATTTAGAAAGATAGTAACGAGAACCCAGCATGCGAGACAGCAAAAGGAACGCAGACGTATAGAACAGACTCCTGGACTCTGTGGATGAGGGCAGGGGTGGGATGATTTGGGAGAATGGCATTGAAACATGTTAAGTATCATATGTGAAATCAATCACCAGCCCAGGATTGTTGCTCTGGGCTGGTGCACCGAGATTTCCCAGGGGGAGGCAGTCGGGAGGGAGGAGGGAGGGGGGTTCTGGAGGGGGAGCATATGTACACCCATGGCGATATCATGTCATTGTATGGCAAAACCAATAAAAATAAATAAATAAATAAATAAACTGGGGCATGTAAAGTTTTCCACGTATGCGAAGTTGAATTCTTCTGTTGCCTCCTGCCCCAGAGCCTGTGCCCTTTCCCCAGATTCTGATGGGGTCAGCATCCATCACACCAGACTGGTGCAACGTCACCCTGGCGTGCAGAGCCTCTGCGGCCACAGAAGACCTGAACGTGACCTGGGAGAGCAAGGGCCTCCCCAAAGAATGGGAGCAGAGAAGGACATTGGAACCAGCCCACAACTCCGGCATCCTGGCTGTGAGCTTGCCCAGAGACCAGTCTAATGCCAGCCTCATCTGTGTGGTCAGCAACCCAGTGGAAAATAAAACTGCCTCCTTCGACCTTGGGGGAGTCTGCGTCCATGGTGGGTGCAATCTGCCAGAAGGGAGGAGAACTTTCAGAGCTCAGATTCTGGGGGTTCAGAGCTTTTCTTCCCACCATTTTGTTAGCACTACTTACTACCTGGCCACTTCAGAGAAGAGTCTAGGAAAAACATCCAACTTCTTTTTGCTTTTGAGTGTGTCTCACATCCATGACCTACTCTAAACCGCTTGACCCTGCTAGTCCAGGTAGTCGTTTTTCAGTACCTCTCTCCACCACTATCCAATGTTCATTGTGCATTCAGCATGGTCTTTAGGAAAGTGATCATACTGGGTCATTCGTGGCTTTCTTCAAGTCTGACCTCCATGACTTCCTGTGGGATGAAGGGGCTCAGATGCTCCTAGTCCACATTTCTGATCTTATTTGTACACTTACCACTGAATTCTTTGTTTGTTGTTCCAGACTGAGCCCTGCTTTGGCAAGTGTTTGTACCTCTGGGCATGTTGCTTCCTTGCCCATCAGCGCTTCTTCACGCTGTGTCCTCGACTTCCTGTCTTATTCTTCATGGAGGATTCTCCGCAGCCACTGCAGATATGTGGGCACGTGAAAATGCATTCACACATGACCCTGACCTAGGAAAGGCCCATGATTGGTCTAAAGATCTGCTAATTTGTCTAAAAGTCTACTCACATCTTGAAATTTTCATAATTTTTTAACAAGGAGTCTGCCTTTTCATTTTGCACAGAAGCCCTGCAATAATGTAGCCATCCTGCCTTCAGGCATCTACTCCCTCAGGGTGTCTGTGGCCACCCCCATACTGCGTGGTGATTATCTGTTTATGGATTTGTCTCCTCCATGGACAGGGACACTATGAAGGCAGGAGCCATGGTTTGTTCTCCTTTGAATCCCTGTGCAAGCACAAGCTTCTCACCGAAGTTTATGTAATCGAAGTTGCATTGAATGAATGAATAACCTTATCCTGCGTGCGTTCTCCCCCTCTGTAAACCATCCTCCATGAGCTGGTGCAGGGGTCTGAAATGTCAGGATCCCTTAAAACATCTGTTCATTGGACCTCTCTACCCCAAGGCTAGAGTGTCAGGTGATTTTCAATACTCAGCATTACTGACAAACCCTCACTAATCCCCCTCACTTACATCTCCGCTCCGGACCCAGTCCTGCCTGCTGCAATAAAGTGCTGGCAACTCCCAGGGGCTGGCTTTAGACACTGCATTTCCCAAATGTGGTATCCCTCCTCCCTGGAATGCTGTACCCACCTTGAATATCTGGGAAACTGCTACTCATCACTCCAGGTCAGTTTCCATCACCTCCTCTGGAAGGCCCTCCCTGAGGACCTCTTTGCAAGGAGTAAAGCTCTGTTTTACTGCAATCCCCCTGGCTGGCAGACTTTGATATTTTCTCAGTCCTCTCCACCCCATCTCACTCATCTCAGTGCCCCTGTCACCAAGCAGGAGCTCAGGACCTGGTTGAATGAGCGAAACTCTCCCTCCCTCTTCAGCTTCTGAACCAGGACTCTTTAGACTTTTCCACCTGCTGTCCAGCTCCCTTTGGCCGTGGGTATCTCAAGCTCTCTCTTGACTTTAACTTCTTTGCCCCCTGTGTTTGAAAAAAACAGATTCAGCCGAACAGGTCAATGCTGACCTCCTGCCAGGCATCCTTGGGGCAGTTGCAGCTGGGTTATTGATCCTTGGAGGCGGACTGTGCCTTTGGAATATATGTAGGAAGAAGATGGAGACTGGAAGAGGCAGGTTACCCTTCTCCTTCCATGCCCACATACCTCTCTTCTTCATTGCATTCTTGATATCCTTTCTCCTACAGTTTGTTGCCTGGGAATGTCCCTGCAGAGGGTTTAGTAGGTCTGGCCATAGCAGTGGGTGAGGGTACAAATTGCCAAGGCTCAGATTCAAGCTCCACTCTGCCTGTCTCTCAGGGGCAAGATCACAAGATGATGATGATGAGAGCATCCACTATGTAGAGCTGAGCCAGCAGGAATCTCAGGAGAGCTCGAACAAGGTGAGAGCCAGGCCCTGTGCTCTCCAGGGTCTGTCACTGCCCTGGCCTGGGTTTGTCAAATCTTGTCACTGATGCTTCTGTTCCTACTGCCTCTTTAACACTTTCCAGACAATCAACAGTGTTAACTAAGAAAAGTTGCGCTTGGGACCAATATAATGCTGGGCATTTAGGGGAATTCATAAGCATCGCATGTCATCCACTGGTTCTATTCTGATCCTTCTAGGGCTCCTGTATCCCTCAGCTGTTTCAGAAACCCTTTGTCTTGCATTCCCAGGTTATCAGAGAACAGCACCTGAAAGAACGGGAACCTCTCACTACTATCTACAGTGAAATCTGTAGGCCAGGTCATGCTATGAAGATAATTTAGTTGGAGGAAACAGAAGAACTGACATTCCTAGGACAGCTCCACCAGGAGTTTGATCCCTGCAGACACCTGCCTCTTCCACCTCTGGTCCAGTTCCACCTGTCTTCGACTGGCTGTACTCTGAACCTCCCGGCCACAGTTACCTGGGCCTGTGTGGTCCTACCACTTCCTCTGATGCCTCTCCAAGCTTCCCTCCCACTAAGGTCCTCACAGCTGCCGAACAAGCACTCCTCCTCTGCCATTGACTCAACTTCTGACCCCTCTGCTCCTGAAGCTTCCCGAAGAGGACCTGCCTGATTGTGTTAATCTCCATAGCCTCTGATGTGTGATTGATGTATGTCTTTCTGAGAACAGGATTCCAGGCATGCGGACTGTGTGGAGACGGTCCATGCCACAGAGGAAGGAGTTAGGACCTTGGTATTGGATGCCGAGTTGGGGGTCCAGGGAGGCAGCACGTATAGGTGGGAGCCCACAAAGGACTGGCCTGAGGCTTTCTTTGAGCCTCATACAGGGCAAAGTCTGTGTGTCCCACATTACACTTGTATTGGGAAATGTGTCTGCTGTACATTATATACCTTATTCTTGGCTACTTGTGTTAACCTGAACTTTGATCTCAACTCGGCCCAAGGGCCCCAAACCCACCTTCCTTTGAAGTTGCAAGGGAAATCTGTACTACTTCACCCCCTTCCAAGACTTATGTTTCTCAGAAAATAATCCTAGAACCTCAAAGTCAGGAGTTACATTCTTAGAAAAATAGCTCCAGCCTGTCCCTTTCTGGAATAAGGGTACTTGGTCATGAAGATGGATGTCAGTATCCTCCAACCATCCTTGATGAGGCTTCCAGGGGGGAGGAAGAGTGAAGTTTGTGGGAAGATCTCAACCAGACCTCTCCAGTTGCTTCTATTGAAGAGTCCTGTTGGCCTCAGTCTCTAGGTCAGCCTCTTTTTTGCTCACTCACATCCCTCTGTGGGAATGATGGTTCCCGTTCCCTGCTCCTTGGTCTCACCCTTGACTACTGGAACCCTACCATCCTGCCCAAAGCCCTCTTCCTAACCACATGTTCCATGAAGCCTGTCTGGTTCTCAGAGTTTTAGACATGGTCTCTCCTACTGACCTTTTCAAACACATAAATGAGGCCCTGCCACAGTCTGCCGTGAGATTGGTCATGAGTCTTCCCTGCTAGACTCACCTAGGGCTTCCTCAGGAGGGTGTTGGGGCCACAGGAACCAGTGCCAAGAAGACAATGACAAGCCCCTCTGTCTGTGAAAGGTCTGAGCAACCCTTCTTCCCAACCCCCAGGGGACCTCAGCAGACTGAGACCCAAAGAAGAGGTTGCTGAAGATTTTTCTGGTAGTGAGTCTACAGGGAATCAAAGATGGATGTGATGACCTCCAACAACCCCACCTATCCCAGAGGTTGAAGGTGGGGACATCCCCACTCCACCAACAGCCTCACACTGCCTAAAGACCTGTTTCAGCTGCACTTTGGTGTGGGGGAGCTTCTCCTTTCTCTGGAGGTCCTCACCTCTTGGAAGCCCCTACTTCCTGCCTTGGGTCCCAGTTCTTGGGTCAGAAGTGGGCTCAATCTAGTACTGTGAGTTGTTTCGGCTTCTCAGCTGGCCCAGATTCCTGGGTCACTTGGTTCTCCTCCTTGCTCACCTCAGTTCAGCTGCCTCATATCTGCCTTCAGACTGTCTAAACATGGTCCCTGCTCAGGGCTTGAGCATTGTGAAGCAATGTTAAGAGCCTGCTGGATGGTGAACAGGTGAGGGAGGAGGCAGGGGGTCTGTAATAGGACACCATTTCTGATCTCCTGTCCCTCAGGTGGAGCAGAAAACTGAGGGAGAGATAGGGTCCATCTCCTCATGGACTTCTCAGGTAACTGATCATGGCTGGCCATCAGTGCCCATAAGTCGAAGAGCATTGTAAGATGGGACCATCCAGTAGCCATTCCCAACCCACCAAAATTAGAAAAAGATAAAATGAAGGGACTCGGTGTTTTCTGAACCTGTAATGAACCAGGGTTTTTTCCATGCATTTCAGAAATATTATTCTTCTAATTCTTACAATGACACTCTAAGGCTGGAATAATTATTCTCATCTTGCAGGACAGAAAACCAATATCTCAAACTAGTTGGTGGTACAGCAAAACCTTAATCTAACAAATATCATAGCTTACCCCTTCACCATTAGTCACTGAAGACCTTGGAATTCTCGGGTTTTCAGGTGGGAATATCCTCCAATTTTTCCTCTCCCAAGGATCCCGGACTCTGGCTGAGGTGCCTTAGTATCTTCATTGATATGGAGCAGCTGGTGGTTAAAAAGGAATTACTCCTGAAGTGGACAATGCAGCCTTGGTGGGTGGGAAACACAGAATGAGAGACCTTGACTTCTGATGCAGACGAGACATTTTAAGGGAAGATGTTTCTGCCCCTTGGGTCTCTGTCTTTCCTTGTAAGGTATGTGTGGATGTTACCACCTCATCTTCAAACCAGCTTCCCCTTTGCAATATTATTCATAAAATCATTCAACATCCAATAGGCTTTCCATAAGTCTATGTTTGCCTTTAACAATTCTGTGAGCAAAGATCCCCATTATATAGATAAAGACATATAATCCACAGATATTAGGTACTTTCATAAAGTCTCATGAGTGTAATGATTTGGGTCACAGGGAATCATAATTTCATTCATTTTGACTCCTTCTTCTCCCCCATCCCAGACACCCAACCAATCACTGAGTACCTTTGAGACAGTCCTCATTAAGTTTCTCGTATTCTGCTCTTATTCTTTTAACCCCGTGGTCTACCTAAAATATCTACTACTTACATGACATCTTCATTTGGATGTGTAGAATGTTTAAATTTGAACTCCCTAAACATACTTTCCATATACATCCATTAAATAAATGTTATCTCTCTCCTTCATTTTGTTCTGGCTACCAAACCTTGGAGTCACCTTGACTTCATTCTTTTTTTATACCCCAAACTCTCTCAGCAAATACTGATTATCTTTTCATTTTATATATACAAACACATACACGTAATATAACTGCCTGTCACTGCCCACTTGCTCCAATAAAACCATCGTCTCTCACCTCCACCACTGCAACAGTCTCATGGTCTCTCTGTTTCTGCTCTTGGTCCCTTAAAGACTATTCACAAAACACCATCAAGAGTGACCCCTTCAAACCCGTTTCATTTCATTACTCCTTAGCTGAGTATTCTTCCTTCACTCCCACCTTTCCGGCAAGGCCCCACACCACCTGACCCCATCTCCCACACCCCCTTCTTTCCTTAATCCCCTCTAGGACACTGGGCTTTGTGCTATACCTTTAACACAGCAGTCATGTTCCTGCCTCAGAGTCTTTGTTTCTGCCTAGAAGTCTCTTATTCCCACATCTATATGTCTCATTCCCTTCTTCAGATCTTTGCACAAATTTTGTCTTCCTCACCCCCCTATTTAATACCGTACCCTTCTTCTGGCACCTCCTCACTCCTCCTTGCTCTGTTTTATCTATAGCACTCATCATAAGATTGAGGCAAGATGTACTTAATCTAGGCTGTCCTCCAAAACAAATGTGCAAGTCAAGTCTCAAAAAGTAACCTGCAAATGCTAGTATACAAATATCATTATTATTTCCAGGAAATTGCAACACTGACAAGTTAATAAAACTTGACCCAGGTCACATAGCTATTAAGTGGGCAGAGCTATGATTCAAATGTTGGAGTCAGAGTCTAAGGTCCCTGATCTTGACCACTGTATTATGTTGACTAAATGAATTATAATCTATCTACATGAAGGGATACTATTTAGGATAAAAATAGTAAAGTACATCTTTATATATTTAAACTGAACAGAGTCTATGAACATTAAATGTTCTAACCTATTGTTGATTCCTTATAGTGTAATTTTTAGTCCAGAAGGAAAAAAAAAAATGCATGAACACAGTGAGATGTTGAACAAATAATTTTTTTAAAAAAGAACCAAACAGAACTGAAAAACATAGTAACTGAACTAAAAATTACACTATAAGGAATCAATACTAGAGTAGTTGCTACAAAAAAGAAAAAATCAGCAAACTGGAAAAGAGAAGAGTGGAAATCCCTCAAGCTTAACAGACAAAAGAAAAATATTTAAATTAAGACCATTTAAGAGACAACATCAAACATACTAGCATTCACATTACAGGGGGACCCAAAAGAGTAAAAGAAAGAGAAAGGGTTATAGAATATATTTGAAGACATAATAGCTGAAAAGTTCCCTAATCTGAAAAAGGTCACATGCATCCAGCTCCAGAAAGAACAGAGTACCAAGGATGATAACCCAAAGAGAATTACACCAAAAGACAATGTAATTAAAACAGGAAAAATTAAAGATAAAGAGAGACTATTAAAAGCAAAAAGGGAAAGGCAACAAGTTATGTGCAAAGGAAATCACATAAGACTATCAGCTGATTTTTCAGCAGAAACTGTAGGTCAGAGGGTATGGTATGATAAAGTGATGAAAGGGGAAAGCCTAAAACCAAGAACACATTTCCTGGCAAGGCTCTCACTCATATTTGATGGAGAAATCAAAAGTTTTATAAGCAAGCAAGTTCTAAAAGAGTTCAGCACCAACAAACCAGCTTTACAACAAATGTTAAAGGAACTTCTCTCAGCAAAAAAAGAAAAGACAACAACTAGAAATATGAAAACTACAAAGGGAAAAAGCTAATCAACAAAGGCAAATATATAGTAAAGATAGGAAATCATCCATATACAAAGCTAGGAAGAAGGTTAAAAGAGAAAAGAAGTAAAAAAAATTATCTATATTCACAATACGTAGTTAGTTCAGTTCAATTAAGTGACTCAGTCATCTCTGACTCTCTGTGACCCCACGGACTGCATGCAGCATGCCAGGCCTCCCTGTCCATCACCAACTCCAAGAGTTTACTCAAACTCATGTCCATTGAGTCAATGATGCCATCCAAACATCTCATCCTCTGTCATCCCTTTCTCCTTTTGCCTTCAATCTTTCCCAGTATCAGGGTCTTTTCAGTGAGTCAGCTCTTCTCATCAGGTGGCCAAAGTGTTGGAGTTTCAGCTTCAACATCAGTCCTTCCAATGAACATTCAGGACTGATTTCCTTTAGGATGAACTGGTTGGATCTCCTTGCAGTCCAAGGGACTCTCAAGAGTCTTCTCCAACACCACAGTTCAAAAGCATCAATCCTTCGGCTCTCAGCTTTCGTCACCGTCCAACTGCAACTCTCACATCCATACATAACTACTGTAAAAAACCATAGCTTTGACTAGACGAACATTTGTTGGCAAAGTAATGTCTCTGCTTTTTAACATGCTGCCTAGTTTGGTCATAGCTTTTCTTCCAAGGAGCAAGCGTCTTTTAATTTCATGGCTGCAGTCACCATCTGCAGTGATTTGGGAGCCCCAAAAATAAAGTCTGCCACTGTTTCCACTGTTTCCCCATCTATTTGCCATGAAGTGATGGGACCAGATGCCATGATCTTAATTTTCTGAATGTTGAGCTTTAAGCCGGCTTTTTTCACTCTCCTCTTTCACTTTGATCAAGAGGCTCTTAAGTTCTTCTTCACTTTCTGCCATAAGGGTGGTGTCATCTGCATATCTGAGGTTATTGATATTTCTCCCAGAAATCTTGATTCCAGCTTGTGCTTCCTCCAGCCCAGCATTTCTCATGACACACTGCATATAAGTTAAATAAGCATGGTGACAATATACAGCCTTGATGTACTCCTTTTCCTATTTGGAAGAAGTCTGTTGTTCCATGTCCAGTTCTAACTGTTGCTTCCTGACCTGCATACAGGTTCCTTAAGAGGCAGGTTATGTGGTCTGGTATTCCCATCTCTTTCAGAATTTTCCACAGTCTATTGTGATCCACACAATCAAAGGAGTGGCAAGTGGCCAAGAGGTGATACCCCACATCCAAGGTCAGAGAAACCCCAGTAAGACAATAGCCACTGGAGCGGCTGTGAGGAGACACCCCATGTCCAAAGGCAAAGGAGAAGCCCCAGCAAGACAGTAGGAGGGGCGAATTCCATTTAGAATCAAACCCCATTGCCACCAGAGATGCTCAGAGAGCTCAAACAAACCTTGTGTGCACCAGGACCCAGGGACCCCACAGAGACTGAGACAGAACTGTGTTTGAGTGTCTCCTGTGGAGGTACGGATCGGCAGTGATATGCCGCAGAGTCAGGGGCTCTGGGTGTCGGTATGGCAGAAGTCCTCTTGAAGGAGGTCACCATTAACCCATCATAGAGCTGCCAGAACTTACATAGGACTGGGAAATAGACTCTTGGAGGGCACAACAGAACCTTGTGTACCAGGACCAGGAGAAAGGAACAGTGACCCCACAGAAGACTAGCCTGTGAGTGTCCAGGAGGCTCTGGTGAAGGCGTGGGTCGGTGGTGGCCTGCTGCAGGGTTGGGGGCACAGACTGTAGCAGTACATGCATGGGAATTTTTGAGGGCGGTCGCCATCATCTTCATTACCTCCACCATAGTTTGGCCCCAGGTAAATAGAGGGAGGGAACACAGCTCCACCCATCCACAGAAAATTGGATTAAAGATTTACTGAGTATGGCCCTGCCCATCCGAACAAGACCCAGTACCCCCCCTCAGCCAGTCTATCCCATCAGGAAGCTTTCATAAGCCTCTTATCCTTCTCCATCAGAGGGGAGACAGACTGAAAACTGCAATTACAGAAAACTGACCAATCTGATCACATGGACCACAGCCTTGTCTAACTCAATGAAACTATGAGCCATGCGGTGTAGAGCCACCCAAGATGGACAGGTCATGGTGGAGAGTTATGACAAATGTGGTCCAATATGTATGTCTCATATACATATAAGCCTCACAGTAGTCACATGACAAAAATCTATAACAGATTCACACACAGAACAAGAATCTAACCATAATACTAAAGATAGTCATCAAATCATAAGACAAGAGAGCTAAAGAACAAAAAATAAAAAGAACTACAAAAACAACCAACAAAACAATTAACAAGAAAGCAATAAGTATATAACTATAAATAATTACTGTAAATTATAAATGGACTAAAGGCTCCAATCAAAAGACATAGAGTGACTGGATGAATATCCCCCAAAAAAGGATCCATATATATGAGGTCTGCAAGAGGCTCATTTAGGCTCTAAATACACACAGAATCAAAATGAGGAGAAGGAAAAAGGTATTCCATGCAAATGAAAGCAAAAATAAGCTAGGATAGCAATACTTACATAAGACAAAATATACTTTAAAATGAAGACTGTAACAAGAGACAAAGAAGGACATTATATAATAATAAAAGTATGAATTTTAGGAAGAGATATAACAGCTGTATTAATAAATGCATTTGTCCCAAAACAGGAGAACCTAAAGCAAATATTAACACACATGAAAGGAGAGACTGACAGTAATACAGTAATAGTAGGGGACTCTAACACCACACTTACATCAATGGAAAAATCATCCAGATAGAAAATAAGCATGGAGCTGCAGGAGTTGCTTGTATATTTTTGAGATTAACTGTCCATTGCTTCATTGGCTATTATTTTCTCCCATTCTGAAGGCTGTCTTTTCACCTTGCTTATAGTTTCCTTTGTTGTGCAGAAGCTTTTAATTTTAATTAGGTCCCATTTGTTTATTCGTGCTTTTATTTCCGATATTCTGGGAGGTGTGTCATAGAGGATCCTGCTTTGGTTTATGTCGGAGAGTGTTTTGCCTATGTTATCCTCTAGGAGTTTTATAGTTTCTGGTCTTATGATTAGATCTTTGATCCATTTTGAGTTTATTTTTGTGTATGGTGTTAGAAAGTGTTCTAGTTTCATTCTTTTACAAGTGGCTGTCCAGTTTTCCCAGCACCACTTGTTAAAGAGATTGTTTTTTCTCCATTGGATATTTTTGCCTTGTTTGTCAAAGAAGACATAAAAATGGCTAACAAACATATGAAAAGATGCTCAACATCACTCATTATCAGAGAAATGCAAATCAAAACCACAGTGAGGTACCACTTTACACCAGTCAGAATGGCTGAAATCCAGAAATCTACAAGCAATAAATGCTGGAGAGGATGTGGAGAAAAGGGAAGCCTCTTACACTATTGATAGGAATGCAAACTAGTACAGCCACTATGGAAAACAGTGTGAAGATTCCTTAAAAAACTGCAAATAGAACTGCCATATGACTCAGCAATCCCACTGCTGGGCATACACACCGAGGAAACCAGAATTGAAAGAGACACGTGTACCCCAATGTTCATCGCCACATTGTTTACAATAGCCAGGACATGGAAGTAACCTAGATGCCCATCAACTGACGAATGGATAAGAAAGCTGTGGTACATATACACAATGGAATATTGCTCAGCATTAAAAAATAAATTCATTTGAACCAGTTCTACTCAGGTGGACGGAACTGGAGCCTATTATCCAGAGTGAAGTAAGCCAGAAGGAAAAACAACAATACAGTATACTAACGCATATATATGGAATTTAGAAAGATGGTAACGAGAACTCTGCATGTGAGACGGCAAAAGGAACACAGATGTATAGAACAGACTCATGGACTCTGTGGAAGAGGTCAAGGGTGGGATGATATGGGAGAATGGCATTGAAACATGTTAATTATCATGTGTGAAATCAATCGCCAGCCCAGGGCTGATGCTCGGGGCTGGTGCACCGAGATGACCCAGGGGGAGGGAATCGGGAGGGAGGAGGGAGGGGGGTTCTGGAGGGGGAGCATATGTAAACCCATGGTGGTTTCATGTCAATGTATGGCAAAACCAACACAATAAAGAAAATTTTTTAAAAAAAGAAAATAAGGATACACTGACCTTAAATAACACATTAGATCAGATGGACTTATAGATCTATGTAGAAGATTCCATCCCAGAGTAGCAGAATAAACATTCTTTTCAACTGTGCATGAAGCATTCTCCAGGACAGATAATATTCTAGCCACAAAATAAGTCTCAGTAAATTTAAGAAAACTGAAATCGTATCAAGTATCTTTTTCTGACCACAATGTTATGAGACTAGAAGTCAACTACAAGAAACACACACACACACACATATGTGGAGACTAAACAACTTACTACTAATCAACAAGAGTCACTGAAGAAATTTAAAAAGAAATCAAAAACTAGTTGGAGACAAGTGAAAATACAATGACTCATAATTTATGGGGTGCAGCAAAACCAGTTCTAAGAAGGAAGTTTATAGCAATACAAGACTACTACAGAAAACAAGGAAAAGTTCAAATAAATAGCCTAACTTTACACCTGAAGAAACTTAAAAAAAAAGAACATACAAAACCCAAAGTTAGAATAAAAGAATAATAAAGAGCAGAGCAAAAAGTAGAGACTAAAAAGACAATTTAAAAGATCAATGAAATAAGAGCTTGTTCTTTAAAAAGACAGACATAATGGGTAAACTTTTAGCCAGACTCATCAAGAAAAGAATGTAGACACAATTAAATAAAATAAGAAATGAAAAAGAAGTTACAACTGACACCACAGAAACAGCAAAGATCATAAGGGTGTAATGCAAACAACTTTACACTAATAGAATGTACACTAGAAGAAATGAACAAATTCCTACAAATGTACAATCTCCCAAGACTGTATCAGGAAGAAATGTAAAGTATGAATAGAGCAATTACCAGTAATAAAATTAGATCAGTAATGAAACAAAACTCCCAAAAAGCAAAAGTCCAAGACCAAACAGCTTCACAAGTGACTTCTACCAAACATTTAAAGACGAGTTAACAACTATCCTTCTCAAACTATTTCAAAAAATAAAAGAGGGAGAAAAGCTTACCCTTCATTCTACAGGGTAAGCAGCAGCCTGACATCAAAACCAGAAAAAAATATTACCGAAAAAGAAAATTGTGAGTCAATATCACTAATGAACATAGATGCAAAACTCCTCAACAAAATATTAGCAAACTGAATTCAGCAATACATTAAAAGTAGAATTTGTCAAGTAGGATTTATCCCAAGATTTCAAGGATGGTTCAAAATTCACAAATCAGTCCATGTGATATACCACTTCACCAAATTGAAGAATAATATTGATAGGATCATCTCAATAGATACATAAGAAGCTTCTGATAAAAGTTAATATTCATTTATGATTCTTAAAACTCTCAGCAAATTAAATATAGATGGAACGTATCTCAACATAATAAAGGCCATATGTATATAACAAGTGCACAACTGACATCATACTTAACGGTGAAAAGCTGAAAGTTTCCAGTCTAAAATCAAGAAAAAAACAAGGATGCCCACTGTCATCACTTTTATTCAACATAGTATTGGAAGTTCTGGCTAGAGCAGTTAGGAAATAAAAAGAAGTAAAAGTCATCAAAATTAGAAAAAAAGAAGTAAAAATGTCACTATCTGCAGATGACAAAATATTATATGTAGAAAATTCAAAGACTCCATCATGAAACTGTTAGAAATGATAAACAAATTCAGTAAAGTTGCAGGATTAAAAATCAGTACACAAAAATGCTGTATTTGTATATATTAATAGCACTTATCAAAAAGAGAAATTAAGAAAATCAGTTCAGCTCAGTTCAGTGGCTCAGTCATGTCTGACTCTTTGTGACCCCATGAATCACAGCACATCAGGCCTCCCTATCTCTCCATCACCAATTCCCGGAGTCCACCCAAACCAATGTCCATTGAGTCGGTGATGCAATCCAGCCATTTCATCCTCTGTTGTCCCCTTCTTCTCCTGCCCTCAATCTTTCCCAGCATCAAGGTCTCTTCTAATGAGTCAGCTCTTCGCATCAGGTGGCCAAAATATTGGAGTTTCAGCTTCAACATCAGTCCTTCCAATGAACACCCAGGGCTGATCTCCTTTAGGATGGACTGGTTGGATCTCCTTGCAGTCCAAGGGACTCTCAAGAGTCTTCTCCAACACCACAGTTCAAAAGCATCAATTTTTTGGCACTCAGCTTTCTTTATAGTCCAACTCTCACATTCATACATGAATACTGGAAAACCATAGCTTTGACAAGACGGACCTTTGTTGCCAAAGTAATGTCTCTGCTTTTTAATATGCTGTCTATGGTAAAGCGTCTGACTACAATGCAGGAGACCCAGGTTCGATCCCTGGGTTGGGAAGATCCTCTGGAGAAGGAAATGGCAACCCACTCCAGTGTTCTTGCCTGGAGAATCCCAGGGATGGGGGAGCCTGGTAGGCTGCCGTTTATGGGGTCGCACAAAGTCAAACACAACTGAAGCGACTTAGCAGGAGCAGCAGCATATTCTTTGCTGAGGTGTCTGTTGGAGTCTTCAGCCTATTTTTTTTACTATATCATTTGTTTTCTTATTCTTGAGTTTTTAGAGTTTCTCTTATATTTTTTTAATTAGTTTTGCCATACAATGACATGTTATCACCATGGGTTTACATATGCTCCCCCTCCAGAACCCCCCTCCCTCCTCCCTCCCTCCTCCCTCCCCAGGGAAATCTCCATGCACCAGCCCAGAGCATCAATCCTGGGCTGGCAATTGATTACACATATGATAATTAACATGTTTCAATGCCATTCTCCCTTATCATCCCACCCTTGCCCTCTTCCACAGAGTCCACGAGTCTGTTCTATACATCTGCGTTCCTTTTGCTGTCTCGCATGCTGGGTTCTCGTTACCGTCTTTCTAAATTCCATATATATGTGTTAGTATACTGTATTGTTGTTTTTCCTTCTGTCTTACTTCACTCTGGAAAATAGGCTCCAGTTCCATCCACCTGAGTAGAACTGATTCAAATGAATTTTTTTTAATGCTGAGTAATATTCCATTGTGTATATGTACCACAGCTTTCTTATCCATTCGTCAATTGATGGGCATCTAGGTTGCTTCCATGTCCTGGCTATTGTAAACAATGCGGCGATGAACATTGGGGTACACGTGTCTCTTTCAATTCTGGTTTCCTCGGTGTGTATGCCCAGCAGTGGGATTGCTGGGTCATATGGCAGGTCTATTTGCAGTTTTTTAAGGAACCTCCACACTGTTTTCCATAGTGGCTGTACTAGTTTGCATTCCCATCAACAGTGTAAGAGGCTTCCCTTTTCTCCACATCCTCTCCAGCGTTTATTGCTTGTAGATTTTTGGATTTCAGCCATTCTGACTGGTGTAAAATGGTACCTCATTGTGGTTTTGATTTGCATTTCTCTGATAATGAGTGATGTTGAACATCTTTTCATATGTTTGTTAGCCATTTTTATGTCTTCTTTGGAGAAATGTCTGTTAAGTTCTTTGGCCCACTTTTTGATTGGGTCGTTTATTTTTCTAGAATGGAGCTACAGGAATTGCTTGTTTATTTTTGAGATTAATTGTTTGTCCGTTGCTTCATTGGCTATTATTTTCTCCCATTCTGAAGGCTGTCTTTTCACCTTGCTTATAGCTTCCTTTGTTGTGCAGAAGCTTTTAATTTTAATTAGGTCCCATTTGTTTATTCATGCTTTCATTTCCAATATTCTCGGAGGTGGATCATGTAGGATCCCGTTTTGGTTTATGTCAGAGAGTGTTTTGCCTATTCTCTTATATTTTGGATAAAAGTCCTTTGTCCAATGTGTCTTTTGTATTTCTTTCAGTTTATAATTTGACTTCTCATTCTTTTGTCATTGTCTTTCACAGAGTGAAGTTTTTTAATTTTAATAAAATGCAACACATCAATAATTTCTTTCATGGATTATGTCTTTGGTGTATTTTAAAGTCATCACCATAGCCAAGATCATCTAGGGTTTTCTCCCATTGTATCTTCTGGAAGTATCATATTTCTTTATTCATTTAATGAAGTATTACTTTACAACGTTGTGTTAGTACTTGCTGTACAACAATGTGAATCAGCCATGTTGTTGTTCAGCCACTCAGTCGTGTCTGTCTCTTTGCAATCCTGTGGACTGCAACATGCCAGGCTTCCCTGTCCTCCACTATCTCCTGGAGTTTGCTCAAATTCGTGTCTACTGAGCCAGCAATGCTATCTAACCATTTCATCCTCTGTCACACGCTTCTCCTCCTGCCCTCAATCTTTCCCAGCATCAGAGTCTTTTACAATGAATCAGCTATATGTATACATATATTCCCTCCCTCTTGAGCCTTCCTCCCACTCCCCCATCCCACCACTCTAGGTCATCCAGAATTTTTAAAGTGCTGTATTTTATGTATAGGTTTATGGTCCATTTTGAATTAAGCTTTGTGAAGGGTGTAAATTTTGTGTCCAGATTCTTTTTTTGTATGTAGATGTACAACTGTTCTGGCACTATTTGTGGAGAAGATTGTCATTGCTCTACCATGTTACCTTTGCTACTTTGTCAAAGATAAGCTGACTATTTCTGGGCTCTCTTGTCTATTTTCATTGATCTATTTGTATATTGTTTTCCCATTGCTGTGCGGTCTTGATTACTATAGCTTTGTCACGAAGTTGAGTAGTGTTAGTCCTTCACCTCTGCTCACTTTCAATATTGTGCTGGTTATTCTGGGTTTTTATTTTTCCAAATAAACCTTAGAATTTGTTTATCAATACTTGCAAAGTATTTTTCTGGGATTTTAATTGGAATTGCAATTAATTTATAGAACAAGTTGTGAAGAACTGACATCCTGGGGTGTTGAATCCTATCCATGAACATGGAATATCTCTCTATTTATTTAGTTCTTTTTTAATTCATCAGACTTCTATCATTTTCCTCATATAGATCTGGTACCTACTTTGTTAGATTTATACCTAAATTTTTTATCTTTTATGGGTACTAAAGTAAATTAGATGAAAATGAAGCCTTAAAGCTTGTGCTAATCCAATATGACTATGTACTTAAGAGCAAATTTGGATACTCATAGAGACATCAGGTATATTTGCCCACAAGACCATATGAGGACTTAGCAAGAAGTTGGCCATCTGCAAGCCAAGAGGAGAGTTCTCAGAATAAACCAAACCTGCCAACATCTTGCTCTTGAACTTCTAACCTCCAGAACTATGAAAAATAGCGTCACAGGGCTCCTCTTTGAAAGTGAAAGTCAGTCATGTCCAAGTCTTGGTGATCCCTTGGACTGTAGCCTGCTAGGCTCCTCTGTCCATGAAAAGTAAATCTCTGTCAAATCATAAATATATATATATATATATATATATATATATATATATATATATATATTTGTCCTTTAACCCATCAAGCAAGGAGAGACTTTTCATAGTTCTTTCTGCAGCAGCTGATTCCCCACCTAAAGACCCTCATGTTCTAAATTAGCCTCTTTTTTGGTGAGTAACAGGTCAGGCCATTCCAGCCCTCAGGATAGGAAAATCACCATTAAACTTCAAAAGGCAAATATTTATCCTGCTCTACCCAGCTACTGCAGCTGCCATCTTAAGTTCTTGTTGTTTTTCAGTCTTAAGAGTGGTGTCTTATCTTCCAGTTTCCTGTTTCTTGGGAGTACAGTGTCCACAACCTGAGGCCCTTCTCTCCACCCAGTATTTACCCCTCAACCTCCTTCTTTCTTCTACTCCCAGGCTGAGAAGAACATGCTGAGGGAGTGTGAGGCCAGGACAGCCCTCCATTGCCCCATCATTCAGGGACAGCTGAGCTATAGTGCCATCTGCAGACACAGGAAAGAAGCCTCACTGGGATCCCTGCGGCCTGTGGCTGGTGACCTCTGTGGTTTCAAGCTGTTTACACACTCTCTACGGAGGGAGGCTGGTACACTGCAGATGTTGCCTCATGTGAAACAGGCTTCAACATGGTGACCCTGCCCTGTCCTTGTCCCCAGAATTTCCTTATGGTGGAAAGAAGGCCTGAACTCTGCAGTCAGACACTGGGTCTCAATTTTTGGTTCTCCCATTATTGGCTAGAAAATCTTGGGCAACTTGCATATACCCTAAAAAAAGTGGCTTTACCTCTCTGAGCTTCAGATTCCTCTCCTGATAAATGTTACTGATTTGTGAGGGAGAACAGACTTTTTTAGAAGTTCCCACAATGTTCACTGTTGTAGAGGATGTGGAAGTGTTTAGAGAACGTAGGGAAGTGTATGATCTGTGTGTTAGTGATATCCATTCTATTCCCAGAGGAAAATCTTATCTGTTTTTAAACTGTGACTCATGATAAAAGTATCAGTTATGAAACAAGAAAACACCATTTTTCATCTTTTACTTGCAAATTTTTTATCAAAATAGAAAAGTATAATACATACATAAGTAATTTGTGTCCCTGTATCAGACAAGTCAGAATGTGCATTATTTTATTTAGTTCCTCTCACAACTTCTGGCCCTCCCTTTCCATCCCAGTTTTTACAAAAATTATCAATAGGGAAACGGCTGCTCCCTGAGTGTTTTTCCTATCTGTATTCCTATTCCTTTTTCTGCTCAACAAATGCTATCATTTTCTGGTCAGCATCATGAAGTTTAAAGGATCAGTGAGTAGTTCCAGGAAACCTTCATGGATTTTTTGATTTTTTGGTTTTTTCTTGAGTTGTTGTTTACATTTAGGCTGGCTCTCCTTTGTGCTACCAGAGCACTTCCACAGTACTCCCATTACATCATTTGTCATCATTCTCTGAGAGCTGTGTAGGTGGCAGGGCAAAGGGTGCCTAGGAAACCACCTCTGCTTTCAGCAGCTCTCTCTGTGTGCAGTTGGTTACCCAAAAACCAGTGATGGCCAGAAGTCCTTCAGAGAAGGAGATGCAACTGTCTTTTATAAACGAATAAGTTTTAAAACATTAAAGCATATTGCATTAAATCATTATATTTACTCTCAGTTCCTTAAAAGCTTACAAGGAAAAAATATTATGGACACATATTTGCATGTGTCCTCAAGGCAGGGTACACAGGATGTGTTGGTATACATGAAAGATGGAAATGACCTTACCTATTACCCAGACTTTCAGTCATTCCCAGATTTGGTCCTCTCTCTGTATCTTTTGTGGGTTCCAGAAGTGCAGTGAGAAAAAAAACTGGAAACAACCTGGCTCTTATACAGATTCCAGCATCAAATGTTTTCTCATATTGGCTATAAATTAGAATCTCCCTATCATGGTAAACAATTGTTTTTGTAGCTTATGAGAAATAGTTTAATAAGCTTCTTTATATGAGAGAGAGAGAGGAAGAGCAGGCTTCAAGAAGCTCACAGACTACACAGACATACAGATGCAGGTTCCCTGTTCAACAAACCAAACATTGCTTTGGGGTAAATAAAAGGCCTTCTCTGAAATACCCTATCTGAAAGAGAACAAGCCCCTGAATCGTTGCCACTGACAAGTATGATTTAATGTCTCCCATCTTTCAAAAACTTTTATTTTAAAGCCTAAATAACCAAAGAAAGAAATTAAAAATCAGAAAATAACCACACACAAAGGAAGTTAAACAAAATACTTTGCCCAATATTATACAAATTTATTGAAAATCTAGATAAAAAGAATAATTTTCTGGGAAGAAATAATTTGCCAATAGTAACTCCATAAGAGGGCTTCCCTGATACTCAGCAGTAAAGAACCCAGCTGCCAATGCAGGAGAGGCAAGCCCGACCCCTGTGTCAGGAAGATCCCCTGGAGAAGGAAATGGCAACCTAATCCAGTATTCTTGCCTGGGAAATTCCATGGGCAGAGGAGCCTGGTGGGCTATAGTTCATTGGATTGCAAAGAGTTGGACACAACTTAGCAACTAAACAACAACAACAAACTCCAAAAGAGAAAGAAAATATGGACAGATAAATTGCCTTATTTTGAAAATTTTTACCGTCAAATAGTACTCCTAAGAAAGTAGCTGACATAGGCAATTTCAAGAGAACAGATAATTCTACCACTCTATCACTATAATTTTACAGTGTTAGACATACTAGTTAACACAGTTAACATAATTAGGCCATGGAAAGAAATGAAGTATAAAATTTTTAAAGATGGAGTTTATATTATTTATAGATTCTTAATTTTTTTACTTGAAAATTCCAAAAGAACCCATATGAAAATTATTGCATGTGATATGAATAACTCAGGAAAAGAGTTGGATGCAAAATAAATAGACTTGTTATTAATGTTGTTATTGTTCAGTTGCTAGGTCATGTTCAATTCTTTGAGACCCCATGGACTGCAACATACCAAGCTTCCTTGTCCTTCATTGTCTCCTGGAGTTCATTCAAATTCAAGTCCACTGAGTCAGTGATGCTATCTAACTATCTCATCCTCCACTGCCCTCATCCATGATACTAATAAACAGAATGGGATGCTTTGACACCACATAAGTAAAATGCCCTTGTAAAAATATAACAGAAAATGGGGGAAAGATTTATGACAAAAAAATATAAAATTCAAATGATGTTGTTGTTCAGTCACTCAGTAGTGGCTGACTTTGCAACCCCATGGACTGCAGCATGCCAGGCTTCCCTGTTCTTCACTGTCTCCCAGAGTTTGCTCACATTCATGTCCATTGAGTCAGTGATAATATATAACCATCTCATCACCTGCTGCTCCTTTCTCCTTTTGCCTTTAGTCTTTCCCAGCGTCAAAGTCTTTTCCACTGAGTCAGCTCTTCGCATTAGGTGGCCAAAGTATCGATATCAATATCAGCTTCGGTATCAGTCCTTCCAATGAAAATTCAAGGTTGATTTCCTTTTGGATTGATTGGTTTGATCTCCTTGCAGTCCAAAGGACTCTCAAGAGTCTTCTCCACAATTCAAAAGCATTAGTTCTTTGTCCCTCAGCCTTCTTCATGGTCCAATGAAGATTACAAAATAATTCCTTTTTTTTATTATTATTGTTTTTGTCATACAATGCCATGATATCACCATGGGTTTACATATGCTCCCCCTCCAGAAAACCCTCCCTCCCCCCTCCCTCCTCCCTCCCCCCCGGGAAATCTCGCTGCACCAGCGCCGAGAATCAATCCTGGGCTGGTGATTGATTACACATATGATAATTAACATTTTTCAATGCCATTCTCCCATATCATCCCACCCTTTCCCTCATTCACAGAGTCCACGAGTCTATTCTATACATCTGCGTTCCTTTTGCTGTCTCGCATGTTGGGTTCTCGTTACCGTCTTTCTAAATTCCATATATATGTGTTAATATACTGTATTGTTGTTTTTGCTTCTGGCTTACTTCACTCTGGATAATGGGCTCCAGTTCGGTCCATCTGAGTAGAATTGATTCAAATGAATTTTTTTTTAATGCTGAGTAATATTCCATTGTGTATATGCACCACAGCTTTCTTATCCATTCATCAGTTGATGGGCATCTAGGTTGCTTCCATGTCCTGGCTATTGTAAACAATGCAGCGATGAACATTGGGGTACACGTGGCTCTTTCAATTCTGGTTTCCTCGGTGTATATGCCCAGCAGTGGGATTGCTGGGTCATATGGCAGGACTATTTGCAGCTTTTTAAGGAACCTCCACACTGTTTTCCATAGTGGCTGTACTAGTTTACATTCCCACCAACAGTGTAGGAGAGTTCCCTTTTCTCCACATCCTCTCCAGAATTTATTGCTTGTAGATTTTTGGATTTCAGCCATTCTGACTGGTGTAAAGTGATACCTCATTGTGGTTTTGATTTGCATTTCTCTGATAATGAGTGATGTTGAACATCTTTTCATGTGTTTGTTAGCCATTTTTATGTCTTCTTTGGAGAAATGTCTGTTAAATTCTTTGGCCCACTTTTTGATTGGGTCGTTTATTTTTCTAGAATGGAGCTGCAGGAGTTGCTTGTATATTTTTGAGATTAATTGTTTGTCCATTGCTTCATTGGCTATTATTTTCTCCCATTCTGAAGGCTGTCTTTTCACCTTGCTTATAGTTTCCTTTGTTGTGTAGAAGCTTTTAATTTTAATTAGGTCCCATTTGTTTATTCGTGCTTTTATTTCCAGTATTCTGGGAGGTGGGTCATGGAGGATCCCGCTTTGGATTATAGCAGAGAGTGTTTTGCCTATGTTATCCTCTAGGAGTTTTATAGTTTCTGGTCTTATGATTAGATCTTTGATCCATTTTGAGTTTATCTTTGTGTATGGTGTTAGAAAGTGTTCTAGTTTCATTCTTTTACAAGTGGCTGTCCAGTTTTCCCAGCAACATTTGTTAAAGAGGTTGTCTTTTCTCCATTGTATATTCATGCCTCCTTTGTCAAAGATAAGGTGTCCATAGATGTGTGGATTTATCTCTGGGCTTTCTATTCTGTTCCATTGATCTATATTTCTGTCTTTGTGCCAGTACCATACTGTCTTAATGACTGTGGATTTGTAGTATAGCCTAAAGTCAGGTAGGTTGATTCC